>JAXCHB010000143.1:0-197500 GCA_036926305.1 Uropetala carovei
GAAAGGAACAAATATTCTTTCGCGATAAGAACTGCTATTTAGGGAGATGCGAGCTGACATCGGGCCAAGTCTCTGACGATCCGCCCTAGGCATTATTTCCAGAGAACGGAAGCCATATGCATTAAACCGTATGGAAGATTGCCAGTATGGGCGAAGAACATGGAGATCTATTGCGGTGAGGCAGTAATTTTTAAGTATTCTACGAGGAAAGTGGTATTCATCACATGTAGTTGAAAAAATATATTTTTTGATGGTTTGAGAAATTCTTGAGAGTGTCGCGCTCGAGATCGATAAACCGACGGCAAGCGTCCAAACGGAGAGCCTTAAAATTCCATTAATTTGACGATGGCGATGCATTATGGAAATTTATGAGAAATTAGCAAGAGAGACAAATATTTGTAGAATCAGAGATATAAGAATAAATACGTCAATTTTGCAGATGTTATAATCACGAATGAAGATTTCCTAGAAGAAAGACAACCGTCATAACTGGCACAAGCCGATTAGAAGTTTTGGAATGTTTTAAAAGTTGAACGCATCGTGTAGAATTCAGCATACAGTTGAATAATCGAGTCTTAAAGCTCAGTTAATGGAAGCGCTGAGAAGTTTCTTCACAAAAGGGAAACGAATATAAAAAAATATACAAAATGAAATTTAAATGAAATAAATAAAAATAATAAGAAATCAAACAATAAATAAATTTCATGATATTAGTCAGTTGCTGATAAAGGCAAGTCTGTGTAGTGAGAGTAAAGTTTAATTTTATGGAGTAAGTTGTGCTTTTTCTTTTATTTAGACGACGGATCTCTGTAATGGTCCTCTGCACGATATAAAAATGCTTAATTCATTGAAATACGTATGTTTGGTAGAAGTGTTTCATTTCTGAAATTTTAAAATAAGTGGAAACCGTAAAATTCTTCCCTTTTCGGAAGATTGAAAAAATGAATATTTTTACTGACGCTTGTTATCCGAGGATTTATATAAATTTCTTCTACATCATTCTTTCATAATTTAAATTTGCATGGGAATACATGACATAACTTCTTTTTAAGCATAAAAAATATTCAATTTCACCTAAAAGATTAATACATTTTTTAGGTATTTAATGTGTGTCATTACCGTCTCCAAGATAACGTAAGCATTACTCAAGAAATAAACAATAACTAAAATCAACCTAAAATATACAAAAATGCTTTAAACAAAATTATGAAATAATTAAATAAATTGAACAAAGATAGAAGCCTCTGCATTTTATAACGGTCCCCTCTTCCGTTTTTATAATATTTTAAATCTATAGAAACTTTGAATAACTTCATGCAACGTACAATGATGTAATAACGTTGACGTCGTGACCGACACGAAAGTAAAACATTATCAGCTAAAAACTCACAATCGATTTTAAAAGACCGATCGATTTCTTGCCATACGATTGTTGATTTAAAAAGATTTTCAATGGAGACGGGACCGTGACAGGCTATTATGCTCGGATAGCCTTTGCTTCCTAAATCTCCCTGTTCCAAGGGAACCAGCGGTTTCAGTCGTGTCTGCCCATCGCGTCTGATGGATTTATTTTCGTGCCCCTCGTACTTTTACATGTACTAGAAGAGCTCAAAAGACCTTACTTGGTGACACCTTCCACCTCAGCTCCTACGTTTTTTGCTCATCCGAACGTGAACGAGTTACTCGCCAGCTATTTTATTCGCCACCAAAGTAAGGAAAAAAAAACATAATCCAAGTGTTTCGCCAGCTAAAGAAGATCGATGGCCTGACCTTGAAAGCTCGTTTTACAGGGTGTTTTTATATCTCGTAAATATACAATCCCTGTTAAAAATGTATTCATGAAGTAAGGTTGTCCTTAAGACTTTCAATGGCGGCACATGTTGGCAGCGTAATTATCATCTCACTAGAGGTCATAACTCTCTCTCGTCCGTGTAAAACAAAATTTTTACCACAGCAGGCAAAATGTTGGTGCTTGGGAGTGCGGGATGTGAGAAACTATAAATGATTTTGAGTTGTTTATGGAAAGGAAGAATGTCAGATTCAGAGATGGTGAAGAATCTCTCGGGATTAGTATAGAACAGAAAGGCAATAAAATGGGAAGAAGACGGAAAATTTTAGCCGGTGAAAAATGTTCTGGAGATGGGTAGAGGAAGAGAAATTGGATGCTAAGATAAGAGGAAGTCTGGAAGAAAAAGTGCAAAGGTGCTAGTGATCACAGATGGAGACAATGAAGAAAAAGATGACGATGCATTGCGACATGGATAAAAAGCTTAATGCGCGAAATGTTTCTTGGGTGCTTCGTCTAGATTTTCCAGTAAAAATATCAAAGCGCAGTCACGATGTTAGAGTTGGCAAACTTATGACGTAATTATATTATTTTATATAGTATATTATAGTTTTTATAGTCACAAAACAATTAAGCACTATAAATAGTTGGTAGTAATGTAAAATATCATAGGATAATGTAAAGTTTGCATTTATTGATAATGTATCCCTCCTCCTTTTCACTTGTCTTCTAGCTAAATCAACTTTAAATATTTTAATAACAACGAAAATGAATGTGAAGCGATTATTCAGTTAGTTTTACGTCAGATGAAAAGAAAAAATAACGTATACTTTCAAAAATTTACTTTCTAATATTTATAAATGGAATGCTACATTTATATCATAAATTTGAATTGATACGTAGAGATTCGTATTGTAATTCAGAAAAAAACATCTGTAAGTATAAGACACGAATTAAATATTTTGTTAACGCTAAATTCTATACAATTTTTTATTTTTGTGAGCAATTTATGTTAATTATGCCATATTTTCGCTGTATGTGATGCATCATAATTAACTGAATGGAAGACGTAGTAAACGACACAATAAAATACAATTTATTATGAAAATGTCGATAAACTTCTTTTAATATAGAAATATGTATTACTACAGATATTATTTATTATTTATTTATTTACTCTTTGTATATAAAAAGAATGGATACTACCCAAAATACACAGGAAGTTGAAGGAGTGGTGTACTGCTACCGCCAGAAAATTTCCACGTTTACATAATAAATACAAAACCCACATCACTTAAGTTTGGTTACAAAGCCAATATTCGGGGAGCAATCTGATTTGGAAAATCGATGGATATATGAAGAATAGAAAACATTATCAAAGCAAATTAGTGTTTTGATGTAGTATCACGAACGTTTGCTCATTGAAGACGACCATCCTCTTTTGCAACTCTAAAATCTCTCTCCAAAATCTTTAATCTTATATTTAGTTTAATGCGGACATTTTTATATGATTAGAATCTTTTAATTTCTTGTTGTACCATGAAGTGAACCACATTTTCCCATGCTTAAATAATTCTTAACTGGTTTATGCATTATTTGAGCCTCATCAGAATCAACAGACAAGTATCTGGGTTATTAAAGAAAGAAAGACCCGGTACAACATACATTGTACAAACTTTCTCATATGGGTACTAATGCGTCGTTTAGTTATCTTTAGAAAATGAAAATAGTATGAGCCAGTTTTTAGAAAATCCAATTTTTAAAGTTGCCCAAGAATAAACTAGCCTTATACTCATTCATTAAGAAAAATGAAATAGGTATTAATATTGCAGACCACTTTTTCGGATTCAGCGACACCTAAAACGTATATTTCCGTAAAAATCTCGAGGTCGAATTTTTTCGCGATAACAATACCTACTTTCTCAATACTTCGTATGAGAAAGTAAGAAATCGACACAGTTATATTCTCCAGTAGTTTTAAAAAAAGTTCGTAAAACAAGATGCAAATTTCAGATGCAAAGAAGCCGTCGTCAATGGTGATTCAACGAGACTAGATTCTAAATCACCACTGATGACGGCTTCTTCGTAGATAAAAGGCACATCTTGTTTTCTCAACCTTTGCGGAAACTTGCTGTCAATGGATCTCCAGTGTTTGTATCCTTTGTCAAAATTTGAATTCATACTGGTGTCATATTGATAATTTAAAAATATATGGCGGACCGCATGTCATTTTAAAAAAATAAGACGTATTAATATCTTATTTAAGCTTAAAAAACCACCAACCAACAAAAATGTCAAACGCTTTTAATATTAAAACATGAGGTGACGTGCAATTTTAATACAATATTAAAGTTTTAAAATTAAAACGAATCACTTAAAAATTGTGTCTCTCACCTTACGGCTTGAATCCATCTGATGATTTGCCGTCTTTTACTTTCTCATACGAAGTATCGAGAAAGTATTGTTAATTAAAGGATTCTCTTCAATCATCAGTTTATAAATTTCTTGGAATCACTTAGTTTCTACATGATACTCTCGCCCACTGCTACTCACCACCTTGCGACTGATCGAAGCAACCTCAACAATTGAAATGGCTGACTATATGTCTTCTGCATCCGTTTTTTACTTTCTCCATATACGTAGTATAGAGAAAGTATTATTTTCATGAAAAAATTCGAATTCGAGATTTCAACGGAAATACACGTTTTGAGGTCCCATGAACACGTTTTGACCGTTTTATCGATGATATCTGTGTGTGTGTGTGTCATTATATCAGTATGTGTGTGACAGAAATTTTGTGTGCGCTCTAACTCAAAAACTGTTCATCAGATCAGCATGAAATTCTATATTTCTAATTTTATATATATTCTTAAGATTTGAAAAGCATTTGATAACAATCGGTCAGTCGGGAGCAGCGGTTTACTCCTTTCAAATTTTAGTTTTTCTTAAATATTTCGCTTAAAACTGAATTTTCGTTAACATATTTGTATACATATAAAAGTTGTAGGTATTATTGTTTCTACAACTTTTGTTTGAAATAAATTTTCATGTGAGGAATATTTCAAGAGATATTCAATTTTCTTCGAAATCGACGGTTAGTGGGCAGCTCGCGCGCGTGATAGTGACAACAATTGAATTGCTAGCGCTGAAGCATGAAAGTTGAACTGTTCCTATCGCCGTATTTATTTGATTTTAGTTGACAACTTACGTATGGAGAAAGTCATGTGTTGGACACATCAATTTATTAAATGATGCAATGTCCGCTTTATGGGGTCGCAGTATGTGCGTGCCGTTAAACATTTTGAAACTACTTCTAGAGAAGAAATGAGTTGGCCCATAATAATTATTTGTCCATCAACGATAGACACCTTTAAGTTATTCAACCTGATGATAGAGCGGCATTTCGTAAGTTTTTAATCTTAATGTCAAATTACTCCGCTACTTTACCTTTTGCTAGTTCATATTTTACAAAGAAATAAAGTGAATGTTACCTATATTTTTTCTTTTAACTACCACTTCAAACTCCTGAGAGATTATTAAATACGGAAAATACAATTGTAGATGTAGCTTGTGAAATTCATAATAATAAAAAACAATCGCAATCATAATTTTACTCTACTAGTTAAAGGTTAATTGAGCTCACCTTTTAAAGTTTAATATGCTTAGTCGAGCGTAAAACTTAAATGCCAGTTCATCGTGGCGTTAAATAAGAATACGGAGGGGAAACCTGGTCGCGGGGTAGACTGACTATAGGGGGCTGAATAAGACAAAGATCCGCTGTCAGGCATTTTTCCAATATCTCTACCCTAGGATAGGCTAATGGCAATGTAAACAGGCTGCTTTGTGAAACTTTTAAATTCATCCACGTTCAACTCTGGTCTACTTACGTGCATGAGCCCGCTGTTCCGCCCTATAACTTTTGTATATCTCGTTTTATCTCTGTCCTCTTATGAATGTCCTCTCGTCCCCACGAACATATCCGCCCAAAACCTACTTTTTTGTCCGGTTTCGCCGTACTAAACCATTCCATCGGGCAGAAATTCAGGCTTAACTCCCGAAGTCTCGTCCCGAGCATTATTTTTTCCAACTTCGCGGTTGACCAATTTTTCCATTTTCCGATTCTGCGCAGTTTTATTTTTAAATCCTGATTGGATTTTTTTCTACTTCCCTACGTGGGATCAATCCGTTCCCACGCTTCCCACCGCTCTCATATTTTTCCGATCCTGGAGATGCTCACTCCCGCCTCCTTCTCATACCACTCCCCCGTCCCCTCCCCCTTCCACTCCCCTTCCCCTTCCACTCCCCTTTCCAATCCAATCCCCTTTCCAATCCACTCCCCTCCCCCTTCCACTCCACTTCTCCTTCCACTCCCCTTTCCAATCCACTCCCCTTCCCCTTCCACTCCCCTTCCCCTTCCACTCCCCTTCCCCTTCCACTCCCCTTCCCCTTCCACTCCCCTTCCCCTTCCACTCCCCTTCCCCTTCCACTCTCCTCCCCCTTCCACTCCACTTCCCCTTTCCAATCCACTCCCCTTTCCAATCCACTCCCCTTTCCAATCCACTCCCCTTACCTACCCTCGCCTACCGCCAAACATTCGTTCGGAGTGTCGCTATTCCGCCTGCGGTTGAAATAGTGGACCAAAGGAATTGGAATAATGAAATCTTTCCCGCGCACGCTTTTAGACGGACACTTTTATTTACATTACGCACGGAAGCGGGTACCGCATTCGCACACTCGAATTTTCCTCCAGGAAATCTATCTTTCTATTATTCGCGCTTTGCTTCGTCCATTCCACCGCGTTCCATCGTCCAGTCTGACCGAATTTCTCTCCTTCAATCCTTTATATGTTTCTACCAAACACGGAGATACGCGTTATAAAATACGTAAGTAAGAATCGGTGTAATGTATCCAAAAAATATGTATAATGAATTGCCATATAATTTTTTTCAATCTCTCTAAATCCTTTAAAAAAAACCATCATTTTCATCAGGACAAACGTTGGATATTGATGCCCGTAATTTATTGATTTTTTGAAAGAATATTTGTTCACCTTGTGAATTCATAGATATATAAAAAAGTTTACACATACAAATTTGAACTGGTTTCAAATAGTCCATATACGAAAATATATATTTAGGTTTAAATTTATAAAACAAACATTTCCTGGAGGGGTAACGTCCAATCATGGCGTCCCACATTGTCTTAATCACTTTTCTCTCAACGTCTCAATCCAAATCTAATTATTTTCATCCCAATATAGTCAATCTCTTGCTACGATTCCTTTCTCTCTATATCTCACTATCTATAATCCTTATTCCACCTTAAGTTTCTTCATCTCTCTATATCTCTCCACCCATCGCTAATCTATTCTCCTCCTGATTCTCTCTCTCTCATACTCTTACTCTCTCTCTCTCTCATACTCTTACTCTACGCCCCTTATTTACCAGCCTTACCTCTCGACACTCCGCTCTTTGTCCTTAAGACTTTCAATGACGGCACATATTGGCGGCGTAATTATCGTCTCACTAGAGGACATAACTGCGACCATTTTGCTCTCTCGTCGGGATTTCCTCTCGAGGACCTAACCCCTCGCAAACCGGTAAAATCCATATGCACAAAAACAGTATTAATAAAATAAATGTGAGTTACAGGCCAACAGGCCAAAAACGCGGAAGGAGATAAAACACATAAATCTGCAGCAGGTGGAAAAGACTTCTGTACATGTATATTTATCTAATAAATTTATTAATTTTTTAATTACTCTTTTCTTTTTTCGCGTCTTTTTAAACCCCGAAAAGTAGTCTAATTTTCAAAACCCAACCTGTCACAAATGAGAAGTTGCATCTTTCTCAGTCGTTGCGTCGGTATCTGAAAAGGGGCGAGAAAGCACGACTCCGCGTCCATAAATTACACGAAAGGGTTGTTCGTCTGTCTTTGAAGGAGAATTCCAAGAAGGAAACACAATGGACGGAGATATGCCCTGAATTGGCGCGATAATTACCCTTCCCACAACTGAAACGAAGCCTCTCTCCCTCTCTCTCTCTTTGACCCCTCAATTCCTCCCCCTCTCTTCAACCACCCCCATCTTTCCCCTCTCCTTTTTTCCTTCAATCTCACTCCATAATTCTTGCTCCCATTCAGTCAGTAAAAATCCTTCCACCCGGAGCCATTTCCCTCAATCCCGCTGCAAACTTTCCCTCCTCTTCCTCCTCAATCCTTTTCCCCTTTACATCCCGCTCTGCCTCTTTTCTCCCCTTCGGGCGAATGAAAAAACGAGTACCGGTTGAGTGGATGGGAATATCCAGCGCGGTTCCATGGATGGCCCTTCCGCATAGATCGCGACCACGTAAACCAGGCCGGAAGGAGTGAAGGAAGGGAGAGTCTGCGCCGCGCCGTCGTTTATTTTGCTTATTTTCTGCAAAACTCCTTTTCTATCCATCCCTCGTAAACCTGCTCTCTCCACCTCTTTCTCTCTCTCTCTCTCTCCACCTCTCTCTCTCTCTCCCCCCTCTCTCTCCCCCTCTCCCTCTCCACCTCTTTCTCTTTCTCTCCCCCCTCTCTCTCCACTTCTTTCTCTCTCTCCCTCTCTCCACATCTTTCTTTCTCTCTCTCTCTCCACCTCTTTCTCTCTCTCTCCCCCTCTCTCTCCACCTCTTTCTCTCTATCTCTTTCTCTCTCTCTCTCCCCCTCTCTCTCCACCTCTTTCTCTCTCTCTTCCCCCTCTCTCTCCCCCTCTCTCTCCACCTCTTTCTCTCTCTCTCTCTCTCCCTCTCTCTCCACCTCTTTCTTTCTCTCTCTCTCTCTCTCTCTCCACCTCTTCCTCTCTCTCTCTACGCCCCGTCCCTATAGCACCGCCGTCCCCTCGTGTCACCCTTTGCACAAGAGATTTAGGGTGTGGTTTGGGGTGGCTGGACAGATGAGTTTATATTTAGGTGGAAGGAGAGAGTGGGACGAGACGGAAAAAGGGACACGTAGTGGTCAGATGTGAGATGCGGCAGAATAGAGAAAGAGAGAGGGGGGGAGGGGAAGAAAGAGAGTGAGGGAGGAGGGGAGGGAAGGGGATAAAAAATGGAGGAGATTGGAGGCGTATGGAGAAAGAGGGAGAAAGTGAGCGAGGGGTATGGAGAGAGAAAATTGGGAGAGATAATTTTAAGGTTTTAAAGGAATAATAATAAGGGAGGTAGAGAAAGGGAGTTGGGGTAAGGGAAGTGGAGAAAGGTAGTCAGAGAAAAGAAGGTGGAAAAAGGGAGTTCGAGAAAGGGAGTTGGAGAAAGGGAGATGGAGAAAGGGAGGTGAAGAAAAGGAAGTTGGGGTAAGGGAAGTGGAGAAAAGGAAGTGGAGAAAGGGAGATGGAGAAAGGGGGAGTGGAGAAATGTAGTCAGAGAAAAGAAGGTGGAGAAAGGGAGTTGGAGAAAAGTAGGGGAAAGGAAGTTGGAGAAAGGGAGGTGGAGGAAGGGAGGTGGAGGAAGGGAGACGGAGAAAGGGGGAGTGGAGAAAGGTAGTCAGAGAAAAGAAGGTGGAGAAAGGCAGATGAGGTAGAGAAAGGGGGAGGAATAGGAAGGTAGATGGGGAGATGCAGGGACAATGAAAGTATGGAAGAGAATGGGAGATTTAAAAAAAAACGAGAAAGGGAGGAAGAGGATTAGTAGGAGGGAAAAGAGGAAGGAGAGAGGGAAAGAGTGGGATAGAGGAAGGGGAGAGAGCAAGAGAGAGACAGTGAACGAGAGAGAGAATGGGAGAGTCTGTGGAATGTAAGGGATACTAAAGGTGAGGGAGGTGAAAGTGAATTAGCGGAGTGGGATTGGCTGCACCGAAGGGAGGGAGCGAATAAGAATCCAGAGAAGGCAGATAAAAAAAGATATAAAAAAAGATAAAATAAGATTAAGATAAAAAAATATAAAAAGAGATAAAAAAGGAATTTCCGCAGTGCAGAGAATGGAGAGGAAGCTAGAGAGGAATGAAGAGGAAAATGGGACAGCAAGGCGGGATAGAAAATGAAAAGAGGAGAGAATTTTGAGTGGGATTTGAAGGAAAAGGTGTGCACGAGTTGTACGCATGAGCTGACACGACAAGAGAATGGCGGTTGGAAAGGGTAAGGAGGTCGAAAGGGCGGAAGAGGAAAGAAGGGACAGATGGGTCGTGAGCGAGGGAGCGAAGCGGAATAGGAAAAGGGCGAGTCAGGAGGGAGATGGTCGAGTAGAGATAGAGAGAATGGAAGCGGGAGAGAGGAGAGGGAGAGAGAGGAGGGAGGAGAGGGAGAGAGAAAAGGGAGAGAGAAAAGGGAGAGAGGAAAGGGAGAGAGGAGACGGTGAGAGGAGTGGGAGAGAGGAGAGGGAGAGAGAGAGCGAGAGAATAGGAATAGGAGACAGGGAGAGGGCAAAAAAGGCGCATGTTATGAAAGAGAAGGAATTCGGTAGAGAAAGAGGGATATGGAAAGAGGAAGATATGAAGAAGGGGACATCGAGGAAAGGGTCGTGGAAGAGAGAGAAAAAGAACGCCGTGGGAGGAAAGTGGGGAGGTTAGGAAGGAGGGGAAAGAATTTGGGAGTGAGTGCGCGTATCGTGTTTGTAAGAAGGCGAGGGGAATGGGCGAGGAGGAGGATGTGAAGGGAGATGCAGAGCGTAAGGGAGTGGGAGCGGAGAGGTAAGAAGAGGAGTCTCGGGTGAATTGAGGTGAGAGAGAAATTGAGAGCTCGCCCGGATGACGCGAGGGAGAGAATGGAGCGGTTATAGGGAGAGAGAGGCGTAGTACGTGAGGGTGGAGGTCAAGGGATAGGAGGAGGTGACATAGGGAGCGTGCAGGCGGCATCACGACGGAGGCTACGGGACGGAAAAGGGGAGTTTGAGGCGGAGTTTCCTTTTCTTTTTTTTTGGGGCTGGAGAAGAGCGTAGAAGGGGTAAGGGAGCGTAGCGCGGGAGGGAATGAGAATGAGAAGGAAAATCGTAAACTGCAAAACATTTCGGGGAATTCGTAATCAGGAGATGGGAGGATATGACAGCGTACGGAGAGGGCGGAGTTTTGAGAGGAAGAAAACGGTTTTCTTCCGAGAGAGAGGTAGAGAATAAGATAGAGGAGAGAGATAGGTTGGTATACTCTCTATCTCTCCCTGTGTCGACGGCCAAAGAAAGCGTAGGGAATTGTCGGGAAATTTGGGGCGGAAAATTTCAGTCCCATTCCTTCCCGACGCGCTGAATTGTACACCGAAAATCTTGAGGGATGGAGCACGAGGGGAAAAATAGGGTTTTGTTGAAAGGATTCATTCGGCTGAGACGCGATTTCGAAATTTTTCGAGAGGCGTTTTGTGCCGCAGAGTGGATCGTTTCGTATCATAGCTCGTAGTGTCTTCTTTTTTTGTTATTCAATTGGCCTTCTTCATTTTATATCATTCCGTTTCGTTTCGTCGAAACGAGCGAAAATCTCTCCGTCCGTCGATCTGAACGTCTGTTAGTGTGAATGCATAAAAAAGTTGAACTGCAGCAAAGCGTTGAGTTAAAATCTTTTGGACTGAAAGAAATTTTTAAGGGGACGAGTTCTAGACGGTTTACATTTAAATTTCTCTAGTTTTTTTAATTTAAATTTTAGAATTTTAGTTGTTTTTCATTCAGATTTAAAGGCAAATTTGAGGTGTAGCGAATGTGTTGCTTTTTATAAAATCAAGCTCTTTCTAAACAATTATTATAAATTGTATATAATTATTTAAACTTAAGATCAATGTGGTAAAATAATATAAGCTAAAATATTGACCTGATTATAGAATTTTTAGTTAGCCGAATACGCTTATTCAAATACGATAACGTTGAAAGCTTATTTCCATAAATTGTTTTAAAAGCTGTATCATTCTTTGTTTTGAATAAAAAAAGGAAAGACTATTAATTCCGACGCAATGACCTCGCCTAACTCGTAAGTAATTAAGGAGAAACGAAACGGCGAAAAAGGAAAAATCGTTTTTTATGGCATTACACTCTTAAATCGTGCCTTCAGATGTCACGAGTCTGAAATATGGTGTTCCTAAAAAAACAGACTTCTGGGGAAATGGAATTAATTCTTGAGCAAATGGAATGAATTTTTATAGAAAACAGAACATTTGCCATAATTTTAGTAGTGTCACTCACCTCTTTACATTTATTTACATGTTATCCAGATAATTCATAAGCCGTCCCAATTACTTATCGGTATTCACGAACGTTATCCGCAAGAAAATGCGTCAAAGGTGCTGCTGCATCGCTAAAAAAAAATAAATGGTAATTTATGCGTCGATCACGCATTGACCTCGGATTCGGAATCCACATGTGCGCGCGTCAGCCCTCCCCGAGTGCCTTTTTGGGCCATTCAGCTGGAGAGCCCTCGGAAATCGGAAAGGGAGGAAAAAATATACAAAAATATCGCTCCGCGTCCGTGGGATTATTTTGTAGTCTACTGCGGGGAGTGGG
Organism: Uropetala carovei; assembly: GCA_036926305.1. Taxonomy (NCBI): domain Eukaryota; kingdom Metazoa; phylum Arthropoda; class Insecta; order Odonata; family Petaluridae; genus Uropetala; species Uropetala carovei. The sequence goes on from JAXCHB010000143.1 coordinate 12,217, forward strand.
ACACAGTTGGATCTGTTCAGTCGAAACGTTCCCGACAGGTTTGAGGTTTGGCTTTCGGCGGCGGTGGCTTCCTTCGGAAATGAATGACGTCGGAAAGTTGACAGGTCATATAGCATAGAGTCAGATGGGAAGAAAAATCAGTTAAGGCTTTATAGGAGACATCTCGGAGATCGATGAGGTTAGGGGAGAGGGGGAAATGGAAGATGTCATAGAGAAATGAGCGTGAAAAGATAGAACCGGAGGTGATTTTAAGAAAATAGGATTGAGAGAACAAGAAGTAAATGTTATTTAAAGGAAAAAAAACTCATCTCGTGAAAGAGTTGGAAGTAGGAAAGTGTATATTGGGGAAATAAATCCAACAAAAGCGGAAGAGGAGAATTACATTTTCCTACGTGATTAAATTAACACGGTACGGAGAAATGGAAATGGAACAGGATGGCTCGAAAATCCAAAATAGCAGTGATTAAATTCGAGGCATGAACGAAATTGCGAACGCAGTGGAGATGGAGAGAATGCCAATGCCGTTACGCTATGAAACAGCACGTAGGTTTGAACCGCTAGTACTCATTAAAGGGATTTAAATCATCATTTTCCCGTCGCCCTGGAAAAAATGGCGCAATAATGCGTTTACCCCGTCTGGGGAAGTCTCGGGTTCGAAACGAGAATCGACGGCATAGGAGTGTTCGCAGCATACGTCACTGTCTTCGCCACGTATTCGAGGGTGGGAAGCGTCGGAAGAAAGGAGAGAGAGGTGGGAGGGAGGGGGGGGGGGAGGGAGGGAGGGAGAAGGGAAGGAAAGAGAGGAGAACATTGTGTCTCCAGTGATGGTGATTAATGGTCCCTGGAAGATGGGTTGCACGCTAAGTGACGCCGTTGGGCGTCGCATCTGTCACGCATGTATCACTCGTGCGGAATCTCGGATTAATAGCCTCGCGCCTTTCATGCTCGCTCTCTTTCACATCCCCTCATCTCGCTCACGAATTTCTCCCGGATTCCGTCGGAGAATATTTTTTCCCCCATTTTTCCCGACGACCTTTTCAAATAGATCAACCAACCTAACCTCTTTCCCCTTTTTACCCCCTCTAAAAAAAAAGAAACCTTTCATTTCTCTCTCACTGTGTCCATTTGTTTCGTCTCCCTCTCCGGCAGTAGTCATTTTTTTCCCTCTCTTCACACGCAAAAAGTTTCACTTTCGGCCGCCTTTCCTTTTCAGCGGATTACGCCCGCATCGATCGCGTGGCTTTCACCTCACGGACGCACGTGGCGCTGCATTTGATTGTAGATGTTTACGTAGTGGCGTCTGTCTTTTTCCCCTTCGGTGTTTCGTACCACTCCAGGGTGATTGGCAATTCGACTCCCGACTCCCTTTTTTTTGCTGTTTGCAGGCTATTGCTTTTTTTTCGGGGTACATTCCTCGCATTTTCCCTCGTTTGCCTTTCTCTTGTTGCGAATTCTGATAAAGGGTTTTCACGCTGCATGGAGTGTGTGGCGCTATCAGCAGCGGCTAGTAAAAGGGGAAAATAATGCCGATGCTCTAAAAGATTTTCGTTTGTTTTTCTATGTATTATAAAAAATGTGGCTCTGTTTTCTTGGCTAGGAAAAATCGAATCAAAGAAAGGCCAATGATATTCTGTTTTACGTTTTTCATAAGCAACACCGGTAAAGAAGCGAATTATTTTTTTCCGTTTGATAAATCTTCTCGTATCGGTTTCTTAAGCGGAAGATTGATGACATGCAGAATACAATCCTTATAACTTGATAAAATAAATTTATATACGTGGAGATATTTTCAAAAATAATTCGCTTTCATTCAGAACAGAATCACCAAAAATTCACTTTGACCGAATTTCATTCTATCGCGCTTAATTTTGCTGATGTATACGAAAAAAAAATTGATTAGTAAACATAAGTTCTAAACTGAGGAAATATCCTATATGACATTGAACGAGTCAATTAGTTTCGAAGACTAGTTTCTGATCCAAATAGTAACGATATTCACAATCCCTTGGACCACTTTAACAAGAAACCATTCTTTAACATACACAAAGCGAAGCAAGTTAACAAAGAAACGCATAGCATTTAAAGTGAAGATAATGCAAAACGGCAACATAGGTTATTGCTGATAACAGCGGTTCTGAATGTTACGAGAGATTATGAAGCATTAATGCAAAACTGTTTAGTCCACTTATATTTAGATATGTTGGTTTCGAAGTCAGTTAACTTTAAGCTCAAAGGACATATATCCTATCTGGATTTATGGAAATTTATTAAAACTAAAAAGAAAAGCTTAATATTTCGGCAAATTAATATTTTTCATTTAAATTCGATTAATTTATTTTCAACTCTAGTTAGCGGCGACGGTAACTTTTTCGGGCATAAGACGACGGGGTGAACAAAAATGGATTTCAAATTACAAACCAATTAATGGCAATCCAACTGCCTTTCATTGTAATATTTAACACCATATAGTGGCTCGCAAAACTAAGTAAATCGTCTAATGGTTAAATATAATAAGATAAACTCGGTAATTTATTATTGAAAAATTTCACGATTTCAATAGTTTAATTGAATAAAGCGCACAAAATGTATGAAGCTGCATTTTTTAGGCGCTAAGGCAGTAGAAGCGAATATGCAAAAATGCATTTCAATAAAAGACTGGATTATAAAATAATTTCCCCCCAAAAATTCGATGAAATTGAAATATAAACATATAGTGATGAAATTATATTTTCGACCACTCAAAAACTTTTGAATTTCGCCGTTATTTACTCACACGATTTCCTCACGCGCAATTTTCTTTCCCTTTGAATGTGAGGAGGAAAATAAAGGATATTTTTCTTTGGGAAATTTATCACCTCTACATTACATAACACGGCGTCCTGTTGTCATTGTTCAGATGTACGAAACTGTCTTGGAGCTTTCCTTTCCCACGATGTAAAATAATAAAATTAACATTTTATTCTTTTTGTCAAATACTAGGCTTAATAATCTTCACATGCAGTAAAAACAATTACGCATAATTCCATCGCCTCTGCTTTTGTGTTAAAATATCTGCGTAACGGAGAAAGACAACGTAAATACGGCCTTTGCATAAATATGGGTGTATGTAATGTTGAATATCATTACCTTTCGAAAATATGGCTGAGAGAGCCTGCATACTTATAGGATTTTGCTCGCTCCGTTTTTTTAAAGCTTTGCTGATGGAAGCGTCGCATTCCCTTATAAATCTTCGGTCACCTTCAATCGCGACTCTTCGCGTGTGATGTCGCATAAATCATTCGGCTTATTTTCCGATGGAGGTGGAATATTTATACTGGGAAAGTTTAAAGAGTTTCACCCACATTTAAAAGGGCATTCGCACTCTTTTTAGGCGCGCTTCGCTTCCAGCGGGAGCGCCTATTGTCGTCAGTCTGTTCGTCTGTCTGCCCGTCTGTCCGCATGTTCGTTCTTGGCTTCTACCTAACGTATTTTCATGAAATTTGATATTAAGGACTTACGATAAAAGATAATAAGAAAATCGCAAAAATGAATCATATAAGCCAATCAGGAGTATCACTTTGCTGGTGACAAAAATGAACCTTCCGTCATATCTCGTTAAGTATTGGTCACATCAAAATATTTTCGCAAATAAAACTTGTAGAACTGGTACATAAGAGTATTTACTTCTTTTCCTATCCATTTTTATCGTAGGAGTAGCCGTTATCAATAAAATCAAACAAGAATATCTTAATTCGAGTTGAACTTAGAAAATTTCTTGCGTTGTTACTTCTTCATTGTTGCTAACATAAACAATCCCACTAACAAACGTTTAATTTCCTTACGTGTGCATGCAATATTTTTAAATAGGAAGAAAATTAATTATTTATAATGAAGGAAAGATCTTGAAAACGCTATTTCTCTTACAGGTACATATATCATTTCTTTCTAATACTCCATTGCACGAAACGCGCTCATTTGTGATAGGCTGTACACTTTCCTAACTTGTTTATTCTACCGACAATTTTTTTGACATGGTGACTTCAATCGGCGGTGAAGATAGTTGCTTTTTATTCGTCTTCGAGTCCAAACGAAGGACATGATAGAGAGAGGCGATAAAGAGGAATAGAGGGAGATGGAAGTTTTCATTGCAAGATAAAGTGAGAGAGTTCAAAAGGTTGAATGGAAACCTCTATTTTCCCTCCTTTCTGCAACCGTTATCATTTCCCTTCCGCGAGAGAGGATCTTCAGAAAAAAAGGTACGTCTTACAATGAATCCAATTTCGACGCGAGTGAAATTGAAGGTTTCTCAGACGAAGGGATGAAAGATTTACAAACAGGCGGCGGAGATATCTTCCTCCTCCTCTTCTTCTGATGCGCTTTTGTTTCATTCATGGACGCCCTTTTGTCGCTAGTGTGCATGCCTTTCGAAATCCCGTTTAAGGGGGCGTCTATCTCTCTATGTTTTTTTTTACTGGATCCTCGCCGAATCGGGTTAGCGCCATCAAAAGGAATACTCGCCGCGGCTTAACGCGGATGGCTCCCGACCGAGACCGAGAGGGAATGGCATTCGAGCGGTCAAAGAGTTTGAGCTTTTATTTTTCTGTTCCATCTATTTTCCTTTGGATTCGTTCTTCCGAAATCGGTTTCCCTTTGAATGATGATTCACCCTCAATTTACGGACTTGGAATTTTTCTTAGGGAGGTAAAATCAAGGCGTGTTCTTGATGTTTGATGAAAATGTATCTTACTTGCGTGTATAATTAAAATGAAGATTATCTTTTCCCTAGTCCCAAGGACGTACATTTGAGGGCCGCAATTTAATTTTTTTTACTGGTCCGGAAATTACACTACAAAAAGTTTATACGTAATTATTTTCATTTAGACAGTTTGCAGCACCGACACCAAATGAAAAACAGAATTAAATATCTGACTGAATACGGGGACGTTAGGGTTCTCATTCCCATCTTCTTCCTTTAATATGTATACTGTTGTTTGAAACATTTATAATTCTATAGAATTGCAAAAAACATAGACCAAAAAGTTTCACAACCCGCCGAATGGAGTGTTCCGTATGATTAAATTATTAAACTATTAAAAAATAGTAGAATATAGCTAGAATTGGTTGTGATTGAGGACGTACATTTCGCGCAGAATAAAATGGATTCTTATCCGGAAACCGATAATGAAACCCCATTGTGGGTGCTCACACTCTCTTCTACTAGTGTGAGCTCCGTGAACGTGAATATGTTGAGTGCACCTGACACAGGCAATAATTCAATACCCGTTCGCTTCATTGAGACATTAAGTCCGTACGCTGTTTATGATTAAGTGACGTTTTTGCATAGACCGAAACCCATTCAACCCAAAGCGCGCAACCGTCCTTCATTTCCCGTTAGCCCCAGGTGGTTTCTCGGAATTCTTGAAAGACGACGACCTCACTACTGATGGGCTCTTATCGGAGGGAATGGCTGGCTGATTTTTTATTCCAAACTCTCCGCGTCTCTGGATGTTTCCTCGCATCGGCCTTGTTATTCTTGGCCTACGCTCCCTTTTCCCCGGCACTCCTATTCTGTTCCATCAATCTTCGAAGCCGAGTCTAGTTCGAGAAGGCTTTAAGGAAAATTTTATTTTCCGTTCTCGACGCCGCTCCGAAAATTCTGTCTTTGCAATTCCATTGTGCGGGTGCCCTGCGACATTTTTCTGCCAACGGATTTTCCCTCTTATTTGGTTTTCATGGAAAATACACGGCTACGTTGCCGAGGCTTTTGTAATTCTTCCGACTGCATTTTTCCTTTAACGAGCTTCATATTTTGCGAAAAAGTTATTTTTATTATTTATATTTATTATTTATATAATTTAGATAATATTATTTAAACTGCTATTATTTTTAAATATTGACATTAAACCGGAAAAATGACCGTTTTAGGATTCAGTTTTATATTACGACCACTTCGGTTAATTGAGATGTATTGCGCCCGCTGGCAAGATGACAGGAAGTCGTAAAATGGCCTCGTTCATCCGAGGGAGTATTTGAAAGGCCTTATTTAAAAAGAAATCGCCGATAACTGCAAGGGAGATTCAAAAGTCTTTCTAATTAAAGTACTTGCAGACTCGTTCTTTCAAACTATGTAGCTGCGGGTCCTTTTCTAGCGACGTCATCTCCTTAATGAACGTGCGTTTCCTTCGTTCAATAAGAAACAAACACGACTTCTGAGAATCCCGTGCGAGTCGTTCTTTATTTTTTAATTTTCCGGCGATACTTAGCTTTTCTTTCCTTCCATTCCAATTTTTAAATGCTGAAACTCCGTTCCTTTCATCTTTTTATCCATGCCATTTTGAATTTCCTGTTACAATCTGAATTTTAATTTCTATGCATTATCATTTAGGCGCCCAGCTATTTAGCGCGAAAAAATATTCATTCGGAATTTAGTAAAAGTATATGAAAGTTACTTAAATAATAATTCGTCAACATCAGCGCTACTACGTATAACAATAACGCTATCTTTTAAATATCAACACGAAATTGATTCAAATAGATCTTTCATTTTGTACGTTAAATCTAAAAGTGAATATATTGATAGGAAAATGATCTATTCACGCATATCGGTCACCTGACTGTATCCTTCAGCTAATAGATGAACTTGATTTCAGTATTGAAACTAATGCAACTGCTTCATGATATTTTTAGTGAAATGTGAGAGAATGGGTATTATGGGTTGTATTTTGGTTCTAAGACTAATATAAATCATTATTTAATATCATAGTTTTGCACAATATTTTTGGAAGCTAAGTTACTTAAATAAAAATTTTAAAAGTCAAATTTGTAGTTTATTCCAAAATGAGGGAGAGGTATAAAAAACTAAGATTTTGACGCTATGTCCATGTATCTTATTATATATTGTGGGGAGGTGTGGCATACTAAAACAGCTGTAATCTTCAACCATGCATGTTTGCTGAAAATGTCGAGGAAAAATACGCTTCATGTCTGTAGCGTGACGGCGTACGAGAACCAGAAATGTTTTTTTCTTCTTAGTCTGTGCACGCGAAGTATTCCTTTACATCCGCCAGAAATTGAGACGTTTTCTGGTTGATTGCGAAACGAATTCCAAGGTTTCGGTTTAGCATGCGCCCACGGAATATGAAATATTTCCGACGCATATAGGTCAGGTATAACGAAAACTTTGTGCATTCCGCGAGCCTTTAGTGATCTCGTGTTCTTCCGCCATGTCTGCCCTCGATAGATCGATTCGCGAAGCCGCTGGGAATGCCGACCTCCCTCTCTCTTTCTCCCTCTCTCCCTCATCCCTTCTCTTGACCTCTTCTCTGTTCCTCCTCCTTTCTTAACAAGCCTCCGTTTTTTCTTTTCACCCTTCCAAATCCCATCCTCACATTTCCATCCATCTCATTCTAACCCTTTCTGAACTATATCCTTGCTTAACCAGTTCTCCCAACAAGGCTTTTTTACATCGATATTTCCTTACCGGATAAAGAAAAAAAGGTGCTTCGTTGCTTTTTTATCGCGCCGATATCTAAAGAAAAATGTAAGAGCGGAGTGGCAGAGTGGGGCGGGCGGTGTTCTCCGGAAGAATATTCAGTGGGTGATGAATAAAAAAAACGCAGTGGAAAAGGATAAGAAACGAGGATGCGAGAAAAAGGGTTTGGGAATTTTCTCATCTGCCTCTATGAGTCTTCGCTGTCGGCGTTTTTTAAGGGATTCAAAACGGCAGAGGCTCGGTGTTAACCCAAGTGTGCTTACGTGTCATTTCATAATGCTATGGCACCCTGGCCGACGAGGGGAGATGAAGAATTATTGCGATAGATCGATTTCATGCAGTGGTGAGTTGGGTGGATTAAAAATTAAGGAATATCTGTTTTTTCTATGTTAGCTTATTAATAATTGTAAATGTAATCTCGTTTCAAGCGCTATTCGAAATTGACTCGATAATGTTCAAAGAGGGAGAAAATTTTCTGATTTGTTTTTTCAGTTTAATCTGAACGCATCGGGAGGTGATGGCAAATCAGCCTCTCAGAAAGTAAAAATCATGGCGTGGGCGTATGCTCCTGTGATCCCCATAGATATTTCTGGTGAGGATACTGTAACAGTTCTTCAGCGCAGCATTGGGGAGTGAATAACTTTGTCGACAGCACTTATTTTATGTTTCCACAAACATTTGTTCAGTATTTCATATGAATCTTAATACAAATAAAGTGAAATTGTGGATAGTTTGTTCTGATGTGCAGTTTATAAATTTATAAATTACTACTGCTACACTTCTGCTGTGAGACATTTTGAGAATAGTTCAAGATGTGAAAAGCTGATATTTGAGAATTATGGAAACAAGATTTAACTCGTAGATTTATTAACGGACAGAAAAATATGTAAAGGTTAATTGTTGTTATTAATAAAAATGACAGCAACTAAATATATTTTCCGCTGCTTCCATCTCGCCTTTTTTCACCCACTATTTACTTTTATTTTAATATACCCCACGGCTCAATCCACCCCCTCCCCTCTTTTCCTTACCCTTCCTCCACTCTATGTGCCGTCTGCGCGCGCAGATAACAATAACTCCCACCACTCCTTCTCGCCTGGCCAACAATGAGGTTGCTATGGGGACAGAAATTTTCGCTTCAAAAATCATGTAATTCTGTTGTTATAAGCGCCAATTTGGACGGCTTCGGCCAGTATTTGACGCATGTATAATTTATATTTCGCAAAACCAGTCTCATTTTAATACAGTAGACATCTCTGACGAAACAAAATGCTTAAAATTTAATAACTTCGCTTCAGCAAAACGCTTACATTGTGAAAGAGCCGAAGTTGGATGATTATCCGAGACAGAGCTGTTATTGCTTCTCCGTTATCACCAACCCCACGTTCTTTAGAGAAATTATTATTCCGCCCCTCATTCCACTCCTCTCTTTTGTTCTCATTCCTCGCAATATCGATTTTCTTTCAACTTGGACATCATTACATGATGATTACAGGAGTCAACGTTGCATTATTACGGCAAATTGCAGGGGGAACGACAGAGGCTGCGGCCTATTTCTTGAGCGGTTTCCTTGAATATCTTTATTAACTGTGATTCAACTTCTTGGTCTTTTAGCGCACTGATTCGATTTTTCATTTGGAACTGAAATTCTTCTTTTCATTCTTTTAGCGCTTGCGTGTTAATAATAGACTTATTCTTTATAAGCTTCTGCATTTCCAACTTTAAATTGAACTTATTCTGCATCTTACCAATAGCAGCTTTAAGTTTTTAACTGGTTGAGGACTGAGCAATCTTCAGCAACATACTTTTTGTGGGCTAGTACGTAGTCAATTTCGTTTCTGATGCCGCTGGGTCCTTTCCAGGACCATTTTCTATTGGGACTTTTTTTGAAGAAGGTGTTCATTACATAAAGACTAGTACATTTAGAAAAGTCTACAATTCGGTCTCCTCGTTCGTTCCTGTCTCCCTAGCCCCATTTTCCAACTGCGCCGTCGTCTTCCTTATGTTCTCCTACCTTGGCATTGAAATCACCCATGGCCACTTTTAAATGGCAGCTTCTTTTGTTATGCAGTTCTCCAACTTCTTGGTAGTAATCTTTCATTTCCTCATCCGAGTATGATGAATTTAGAGCGAAGACTTGGATTATTTGAAGTTGACACCTTTTATTTATTTGAAGCACTAGTCTAGCTGCCACCTCGGATGAACATTCCATTTCCACGATATTATTCTTCATTTTTTTTGTTGACGATGAATCCAACTCCTCCTGTTCATCATGTGTCAGTTCACCTGTAATAAACTCCAATGGGCCTTCACGGTTTTTCTCACCTCACAAAGCCCTAAAATGTTCCACTTGATCTTCTCCAGTTGTTCTTGAAGCGCTTGACGTCTGTCTTCGCTGGAAAAAGCCCGGCAGTTAAAGGTTGAGGTTAAATGAATTGGGTAAGGTTGAGAAAGACTGGCATCCTCTGCCTTCATGCCTTGTTTCTAAACACTGCCACGGTCAGAGACAACACGGCCTCCGGAGAATGAGGGCCGAGGATTGTGGGTCTTAAAAAACCACGCTGGCCCAGAGCGGGTTGGTGAGTACCTCTTTCACTTTTGCCGGAGATATTGCAGAAAGACTTCACAGCATGGTTGAACCTACAGGTTACACACACACACGCGCGCGCGCACGCACCAAACGTCCTTTCGAACGGAAGGGGACTAGGGAAGAGGAAGGATTGAGGAGGACATTCAAAGGAACGGGGGCGGTCGTACGAGGTGGCATTCGATCTGAAAGAGCGATATTAAAAAAAACAAACGTTCGCCGAGATATGCGGCCGTATCCAAAAAGGAAACAGTTAAACCGCAAATTTCGTGAGCTCGCGGTCTATATGGGGAAAAGTTTTCTTTTTTTATATAGCCTGCCGTGACTCGACCTTCAAGATGAGATCTCTCTCCCTCCCTCCGCTCTCCGTCTAGCACTCCGAGACATTATCTCTGTCTGCGTCGCTTTGGCCAAGCACATCAGGCGAAAGAGGGAGCGATTGCCGAGGTGGTGATTGTCGCACACCTCCCGGTGTGGAAAAAACCTGTTGTTCTTGTTGCATGGCAACGTGTGTGGAAAGAAAGAGAGAGAGAGAGGAAATGAGAGAGAGGTTGAAAGTGGCGCAACGAATAACGGGCTATATGCCAACGGCGCTAGGAATGAGAGAGAGAGAAGGGGAATTGGAAAGGAGAGAGAAGAAGGGAGTAGGAGAGAGAAGAAGGGAGTAGGAGAGAGAGAGAGGGGATAGGAGAGAAAGAGAGAGGGTTGGAGGGGGAAAGAGAGGGAGGTAGTGGGAGGGTGAGAGAGAGAGAGGGAGAAGAGGGGATGGGAGGGAGAGAGAAAGGGAGGAGGTAGGAGAGACAGCCAAACGACGTTATTGACGGCGAAATTACAATATATACAACCTTTCTTACATTTAACCCTACGTTAATAATTACAAAGGGGAATAAAATAAAATAATGATTATATATCCAGAGAGAGGTGGGTGGGAGGGAGGAGGAGGTAGAAGGGGTAGCGGGGGTTTGGAGGAGGTGAGAGAGGGAGTTAGAGTGGGAGGGAGAGAGAGGGAGGGGGTGGGAAGGGGAGGAGAGGAAGTGAGGTGGCGAGTGAGAGGAGAAAGCGAGGCAAGTTTGGTAGAAAGAGCACGAAGAGGTTAAAGCGAAAAAGAGGGAGGCAAAGAGATGTTTTGCGGCATCCTCCTCCTTCTCTCTCTCTCTCTCTTTCCTCTTTCCTCCTCTTATCATCTCCTTGAATTTACCTGCAAACACAAACACATGCCGGCACTCTCGGCCTGAGGCGAGCAAATATCGCGTAACCATCTCCGCATTCCCTCAGCCGAGCGTGTTTTGTTAGGTCTCGCCTCTTTCACCCCCTCTATTTCTCTCTATATCTAATCTCTCTTTATTTCTCTTTTCCCATCTAATCGCCTCTCCTCCTCTTCTTCCCCTTCCAACCTTTTTCACCTCCCCCCCTCGTGCAATTTAACCTTTAGGTCTCTTTCAGAGCACCTTAATTGCACCGGTTGTTCCCTTAAATGATGTAGCGCTGTCGTCAATTCCGGTTGCACGATTTGCGTCAAGCGGTGGTAAATGTAACGACCGTATTTGCGGCGGGTTAATTTATGCCGCTCTATCTCGTGGGTGCCGTTTCTTTCTTTATCCGCGTGCATCAGAGGGACGCCGTCATAATCAGCATAACCGCTTGCTTAAACGAAATCCCTTTGCCACGAGTGCCCTTCGCCTTTATTTTTTTCTTCGCACGGCCTGTTCCCTTCCTCCAAATGAAAATTTCCCCAAGGTTTTTGTTGTTTTATAGCGTCTAGTATATGTTTGCTAATTACATTTTTTGTGGCTAGGGTTACTTTTTTTTGGATAGATGTATCTGATCCGTCTTTACTTAGCGCTATTAGACACAGCAGAGCAGTGACAACCAGTAATTTTCCCACTTCCCCAAAGATCTGAGTTAATCTTAACAAAAGCATAGATTATGCAAGCGTCAGATGAAAATAAGGTGGTTCGAATGTGTTTAAATTAGAATCAGTACCTTTATTCGTTAGATATAATTACACGAAGGTTTTTGCAGATAAATCAATAAACAAGTGCTTAGATAATAATTACATGTTGAAGTATTTGTCCCCCAAAATTAAATTTCTGGCTGCGCTACTGGTTCTACATCTTTTTTCCTTCTTCATTTCTTTTGTTACTTTCAAAAATGCTTTAATTAGTCGTTTGCTTTGTCGTCTGGTTATTTTATAGTATGTTTCTTGTTGATAAATGAGAAGTACTATGATAGAAATGTCGGAGAGCTTTCTCTTCTTTTACAAAGCTTATCGATTTCTGCTATTTAATTTAAGATGGCAGTTTTCAGCCTAATGCCTTCTATCAGTGAACATTCCGTCATGCACAGTTTAATATACTTCCCCTGCGTCAGTGTTGCATAAGCCCAGCTGGAAAGATGACAGGGATTTGGCTGAAAATAAGAAAAGATCTTGTGAAAAGATGAAGACGAATTTGATATCTCGCGTAAGTCCATTAGAAGATACAAAGAGAAGTTTATCGATCCTTTGACGAAATTTTGTCAGGATTTATACAATCCGCATACAATAAGTCACATTGCGTTGCTAAGAGGAAGAATCCTCCTAGGCGTATTTTAATGAAACGTTGATTTGAGAATCAGTGTAGATAGCTGCTAATATCCCTTTTTACCTTTGTGAAATAAAAACAGTTATCCATATTAAATGAAAACGAATCGAAAGTTCAAAATGAAATCCCTTGGAAAATTTTCGGCGATGTACACACGACTCCAAAACTCGTATCGGTTATCCAAAGGAGTCGGGTGAGAGCACGGCTTTCCAGAATGCGCGAAACCGCTGCTAAACTATTTCTACGTACGTGGCTGTTCTATCAAGTGGCCTGGCGTTGAGAATATTTGTTTGATGCTGTGATTTGGGGACAGCAGTTTATATGATCGCAGCAAAACCTAAATGTTTAAGCAGTCTTAATTTAACTACGTTCCATTGTAGTTCATACACTAATTTATAAAATCTTTGTTAATTTCTATTTAGATTTTGTGTCACGCGTTCGATTCCAGAAAGTTTAGCCAAGGTTGTTCATCAAAATTTCAGTTCAGTATTAGCATATTCTATTATTATATAATCATTGACGGCTAATTAAAATGTGACGTGAGTTATTTATCGTGATATTTATATTTTAAAAATTCATAATCACATTATAATAGAGATGAAACACCTATACAGAAACAAACGAAAAAATTTCAATGGGGTTTTTCTGGAATTAGTTCGGCCTCGTCGAGAATAATTTATTTATGTTTTAATCGCCTCGCTGTTAAACCGGCATAATATTAATAACGCAACGCGAATAATTCCTTCGTGATTAACGTTTTGTGTTTTTTATTAATCTGACAGGAACGTAATTTACGATCTCTCTCGGGGGTTATTTTTCTGGAAATATATTAATCTTTCCTTCATTGTGCGGAGTCGTTCCGAGCTCTGCCTACGCACACGCTCGTCGTTAATCATTTCCCCCCTCTCTCTTTCTCTATCTTTCTTTCTCTCTTTCTCTCCGCAGCTTCTTATCTGAATAGTTGCTGCAACTTAATACAATGCGACCCCCGTCCGCAGTCACGCCTCCTAGCGGCACCACGTCCACCGTTTATGCGTCGCGCCACCCAATCCACACTCGCCGCCGCATCCATTCCGCAACCGCACCTTATCACACCCACCTAGCCCTCGACCGCACGTTTCCACCGCCGCACAGTGGGACCAAATGCCAGTATGCGTGGCCAAAACCCCCCCGAGCGAAAGTTATCCCCCACAGACCTCATACTGTCTAACTCAAGGAGTAATGCTCAAAGTAACCAAAAACACATGAATTCTTAGTACATATCACCATTGGGGCTGACTAAGGCTTCAGGAAGATGGTCTATTTGAGTCTACTCTGCCAAACAGCACGTATATTCAGTTCCTGTTTGTCATTTCCAGTAAACCTAACAGCCATACAATGCACAAAATTCGATTTATAACGACTTTAGACGTTCTTTGTGGATGATGGAAGAAAATTATAATAATCGAATTCTAAATTCAAATATGCAATTCTAAACATTTCGTCTTAGGATGCGTTTTCTGATGTTTCTCTTCATACTGTTAGGCCTACAAAAAAAGCCAAACGAGGCCAAGCTGAATTTCCTCATGATATCATAAGAACGGCGTGTTGTCACGTTGCTCCAAAAAAATTAGCTGCTACTATTTGCTACTTTTCAAGAAAATGCTCCCTTTTGGTCAGAGTGCATGCGCGATCAGGAGTCCAGCTAGCGGGCGCCGTGTCGTAATGTGGTCGTTTACCATGTTTTGAGGGGATAAGACTTAAAATTACAAGTATAATTGACTTTAATCGTCAAAAATATATTCATAATGCACCATAAAAATTAAATAAAATTTTTCAAAAGTTTTAGGCCTTGATTTTAAACCTTTTTCTTTCATTTCAGTAACCCATTAGAATAGCACATGAATTCGTGCAAGGCATTACAAAGACGACTTTTTAATTTATTTAGATTTAAGTTACAAAATTAAATTAAATCATTAGTTATAATTTGCGTCTTACAATAATAAATTCTCGTAAAAGCTAATCATTCTTACAGAGAGCTGGTAAAACACAACAATGTATATATTTTGTGTAAAAAAGCGAAGGATATTCTTAATTAAAATTTGTATTGTTGTTGATTGTATCATTCTTTTGACAACTTCATTCGCGCATAGACAGCTTATCAACCGGATATCTCTTTGTAAGTTCAGTATCATGTCCTGTGAAATAACGAGGCGTGATCTCTTTAGGAGATTAATGGAAAAGTCATCTAAAAGTTGGGATACACAATACCAGCATGTGAATCTACACATCGAAAGATTATTAGTGCTAGATATGACCGCGGCAATGAGACAGGAAATGAAATCGGAAGCTCGTAAGCACTACGCGCAAGTTCGAAAGAAGTGGGAAGAGAGTCGCAGGATAAAAGAGAAGCTCCTTCAAAAAAACCAGAATTGGCTGGACAGCTGTATCACAATTTCTGTGATAGGCGCTCCCTCATCTACTTGTGAAGATTCTGGCACTTCTGAAGGTAAAATTACTAGAATGAAAAATTTTGCTCTCGGAAACATAAAAGGCGAATAAAGATCACGATTATAAATTATTTCTGTCATTCAGAAGAGCGCCCCAGGAAGTCCTTTGATTTCTGTAGCGAACGGAGCAAGAGGAGGAAAGTGCAAGAACTGAGGGAAATCACAGATACAAGAGTCCTGACGTACGCCACTCAAATGAGCCTCCGATCAGATGGCAAGGTGAAGGAGGCAAAGCTGTTGACTGAGGCGCTGCTGACAACACCCACCGAATGAAGCTCTTTCTCTTATTATAGAGACAGATCTCTCAAAAAAATCGTATCAAAACTTGAGATCTCAAGCCAAGGTTAGAGGAGTAGATTTGTACCCCACGTCCCTCTTCCATTAGATTCTGCAGACCAGTCAAAATGGAATTTATTAAGGAGTCTACAGAATTAATAATAAAGGGGAAAACAAATATGGATGAACAAATTGAAGCCCTTACACCGACTAAGGTAGATTGCAGTCCAGACGTCATTGTTCATCGTGAATTGTGCATGACAATGGTTGACGGAAAGTGTGTAATGTGGTTAATGACACAGCCTCCGCTCAAAAGTGCTACATATGTGGAGCTACTCCTAATGATATGAGCAATATTGATAAAGTGTTGGCAAGAGAGGTAGACAGGAGTGCTTATCAATACGGACTTTCCACCCTCCATGCCTATATTCGATTTTTCGAGTGGCTCATTAAAGTTGCTGCAAGACTTGAAACGAAATCATGGCAAAAGAAAAAAGATACCAAAGAGTTGATGCGAGGGAGTTGGATATCAAGAATAAGTTTAGGTCATTGATGGGCTTGCTTGTGGGTGTGGTTAAACAGGGGAAAGGAAACACTAATGACGGAAACACAGTCCGCCGTTTCCTTCAAAATCCTAAACTGTCTGCTTCCATCACGGGCATCAATCAGACCCTAATATTAAGATGCGATATAATTCTGAGAACGCTGTCATGCGGTTTTGCTGTGAATCCCAACTCATTTCATAAATATGCCTTAGACACAGCCAGACTTTATGTGAATGAGTATCCATGGTATCCTATGCCCGCTTCCGTACACAAAGTACTTATTCATGGATCAGATGTGATCGCAGTTGCGTTACTTCCAATTGGAATGCTAAGGGAGGAAGCGCAAGAGGCGAGAAATAAAGATTTCAGGAGGTGCAGGGAAATGAGGTGCAGGAAAACGTCAAGGGTAGCAACAAATGAAGATTTGCTATATATAATGTTAATATCTTCAGACCCTGTTATTTCATCCCAGAGAGCACTACCCAATAAAAAGAACGGAAGCCTCAGCACCGAAGTAATTGCGCTTTTGGATGATAGGGAAGATGAACTAAATATTGAAATTTCAGACGAAGATGATTGAGGTACCAATTTGATCTAATGCGTCTCATTTGTGCGTGAGATGATTATTTTTAACAAATTTTGGCACAATGCTTGATTATTTTTTAATAAATTTTGTCACAATTCCTATGTTTGATGAAAATCAGGAATAATAAACCAACTTAGTTTGTTCGGATGTTTCTCTCTTCATTCAGTGACCATCCCTAACCCCTACACCGAATTAGCGCACCTACAATGTGAGCAACTATGGACATTTGCCCCTGGCAATACGCTTGCTCTACCAAAATCTCCTAGCAAAGCTTCAGAGTTCTAGTTCTACCCATTATAAACCATAAAAGCAATGAACATTGCATTTAAAACATATCTAGGGTTTTGGCCACGTTTACTGGCTTTTGGTCCCACTGTGCGCCGCAACTCCAACTAAACTGTATTAATAACTCGGTAAAAAGTTTCGTTTTGGAGCGCACTCCGTGAACCTTTAAACGAGTTCTCGCTCTGTTTAAGGGCGTCGATTAGATCGTCCCTCTCCGGCTGATTTATTTCCTCACCTCGTGAACTATTTCATTCGAAAAGCAATAGACGTATTCCACGTCCCCTTCCTCTCCACTCTCTCCCACCATCTTTTTTTCCTCCTTTTATCGCAAACAACCGTGCATTTTTTCTCAGTGGATTTTTTCCTATATCCTTAACTCTCCCTCCCTCCAACTTTTTTCACTTAATCATTTTGCTTTAAAAAAAAGAAGTCTTTTGAAAACTCTCTGAAAAGTTTCCTTTAATCGTTTCCATTCCACCCCAAACCATCATCTCTCCGCAATATCTTTTCTTTTAATAAAATGCGAGGTTTTTTTTATTTTTTGTCTCTCGATTTCTCAACCAATTCGCCTCTCACCAACTTTCCTTACGTTCTTTTTTTCTCTCTCGGGTAGTTTTCTTTCTCGTCCCCGTCATTCTCCTTTTCCATTCACTTTCATTTTCATTTGGTTCATTATCTTAATCTCCTCTCTTTCCAATCATCTCGATTTATCAGCCTTTCAACTCTTCCTTATTCTTTTTATTTCCTACTGAACCCAACCCTTCTTATCTCTTTCCTGCACACCGTGCTCTCATAATCCTCCGCTTTTCCTATTTCCCAACTCTTGTTTTTCCTTTTTTTATGCTGTTTTCCATCCTTTGCTTCCATCACTTTTCCTATTACCTTTTTTTTATTTTATACAAATTTGCTTCCGTCTCGCTTCGATAACTTTCGCATAGCTTCACCATTTTCATCTTCTAGGCGCCCATGTTCTTTTTTTTCTTCCACATTTCCCAATAAATACCCTTTGCTGCACTATCTCCCTCCCTATTATTACATATCTCTCTTCATTTGCGACATGCCATTTCTTCAATTCTTTCCTTATCTGCTTTCTTCTCGCATCCGTTCCATTCCTCCTCCGTTTCACGAATATCCAAATGATTTTCTCCGAGGTAATTCTTTTATCTCTCTCATTCTTTCAGTGTTTTCCCCCTTTAGTCTCATTTCTTCTCCTCTCCCTCTGTATCTCTGTTTCACCTTTCCTACACCAACACCGACCTCTTTTTTTCCTCCTTCACCTCCGTAATCTCCAACCCAGACACATCGTGACACCGACTCGGTTTCCTCAAAGGAGAGGAGGACTGACCCTCTTGGAGTCGCCTTAGTGGCATAAAGGGTGGAAGAAGGAGGGTGGAAGGGGGAAAATGGGAGGAAGAGGATTGAAGAGGGAGGAGGAGGAAGAGTGTGGAGGAGCAAAATAGAGAGGGAGTTGCGTGGCCTTTAGTAGTGACCCGTCGTTTCCATTCACGCAGTCCGGCTGTTGTGGCCAAGGAGGGTGGCGTGTGTAAGAGGAGAGAGTTAAGAGGGTGGACTAAGGGAGGGTTTTAGTCTTCGTACAAAAAATAGGATCCCAGAGAGTTCAAAGGGATATGTGAACGGAAGTAACCCGCGGTCCAGGTGAAAAATCGATATATTCTCCTTTATTCTCTCTGTGTGTGTTTGTATATATATATGTATATATATAGCGTACAAAAATATCTTCCTTTTCTCTCTATTTCTTTTGATCTTCGCCGGGAGACGGTGCACAAAAAGAAGAACCACTTTCGAGTTCAGGTATCTATTCAAGTGGTGCAATACGAGTAGGAAAGTGTTTCCCGGTTAAAGGTTTATCGAATCTCTCCGCAGTTACGTGGGAAGGCGGAAACAAAGAGAGGAACTTGGCAGCAGAGGAGAAATAAAATCTGTGCCAGCGTAAGACAACTTCATTTTCCGTAGTACATAGAAAAAACTTGATCTTTTAGAGAAGGACCAAGCAGGAAAAATACTGTACCAAAACACTAAAATGATAATGAAAATACTTTGATGCTAGAATATTACATTATTTCTATAAATTTTTCAAGTTTTCTTGTACGGAACAAGTTTTCTTATGTTATCAATTTGGTTTAACGAATATACGATAAGTACAAAATACATTTATTTTCTGAACTAATAATTTGAAGGCTATCAGCAGATGCATTTTTATGACGTGAGCTACATACTTTGACCACCAAAATTTGTCGGAAACTCTATAAAATATACTTAGTTGAACTAGCGGCACGGCTGAGGATCAAGCAGGGATGATCAGGCGAGAAAAATTCGTCGTGGGTGTTTAACTGTAACTGTAACCTAAAAGCGGTGGAGGTGATAACGAGTCTTCAAAACGAGAACGACCATGCCAGTTTCACACGTATAAGAGCGCAAAAAATGAACTCTCGGAAAACATTAAAGCAATGGGTCAAAGAGGAAGGGATCGAGTTTCCATTCCTGAACTTTGGCCGTTCCTGTGAGGATCGCTGCGGTATTCCCGATACGTCATCGAATCCCCAATTTCTCATTTCGTCCTTCCTTCCTTCCCTTTCCCTTCCCCTCTCCTCCCACATTTTTCCTTGGTAGTTTCCAGCCACACACGCCCCTCCGAAATCTTCTCAATCTTCCTATTTCCAATATCGTCACTTCCAACCGGTGCTCGCCACAAATCGTTCGATCCTACAAATCCCGTTCTTTTACTCCTAACTCATAGCGCTAAACGTCCGTTCGTTTTAACCCTTCTCCATCCAACCGCCGTTCGCTTTTACTCGGCCTCGCCATGGCAACGCCGCAACGGTTCAACCACTCTCTATCTCAACTGCCATTTCCCAAGAGTCCGATGGATATGATTAAGCTGACGATAAAGACTCTTATGCGCCGCATAATTTTTTATTTATTTTTTATTCATAGAATACGAAAAAATCGTTATATTTGTGAAGTCCTAACGCCGTTACATTTTTGTTTGGGAACGCTTATTTTTAACTTTTTATCTTGTTTATTCAAAGAAACGCATCAGTTCGTCTCCAATTTCGCAAAATATTAAATGGCTTTTTAAATTATTTGTAACAACAACAATTTATTATATTATTAACGATAAACGTAGGCACGCGAAATGTTGATAAACTAAGAAATACTTGTACGCTATGTAAAGTTATGTTCAGTAAGGATTATTCAGTGAGTTAGTTATCACAGGTCATATAGGAACGGCGCTATTCCGCGCTGCGGCCTGCATTGTTTCTCGGTAAATGGAGTCAACTTCATGTTTTATAGGTGCCTTAAGGTGCCCCATAATTTATGACGAATAATTTGCCTTCTAAGTTACGACTGGCATTCGTAAACGATGTAAATGGGACTCATCATTATGACGCAAATGGCGTCATACCAGTAGTAGAGGAGAGTTACGTCGATTTTCTGGTTACAAAGAAAAAAGGGAGTATTGACAAGTTCTTTAATGGAGTATATGCTTCTAATACTTAAGTAAGACACATATCACAGTGTAAAAGAAAATAAGCGCTTTAAAATCAAATTTGCACGAAATACATATACGGATACGCATTTATTAAGTCATTTTTTTGCCGAGAGAGATCGGATGGATTAAAAAAAATAGGAACAGGTCGAAAAGTAAACCTATAAACGGTCAATGTACTAGCAAAAGAGGATAGTCTATTTAGTCTTCTCGATCGACAAAAAAGAATATAAACCTATAAATTCCCAAAGAAAGAAATGAGAATCGACTTGACGATCTGCTGAGAGTTTTTTATTCCAACGACAGGTAATGTTTCGCTGAAAAAAAATGCAAAAATAAAATGGTAAATGGAATCGAACATCAAGACTCCTTGTATGGAGATATTAAACTACCGCAAAGGGAGGCAAAAAGTGAAATGGGTACTACTCAACGGCCTTACATTGGAGCGTAGTTGGCAAAAGCGGCGCACATAACGCCTCTCAAGCATCTCATTGCGTCAACAAAATTGCCTCGTGATACCTGTGAAACCTTACGCGAAAAACAGCACCCGCTGAAAAATCCTCGATTCTGAGTAGCAGCATTATTGCGGAAGCGCCATGGCAACACACGGATTATCTCCTTACCAGAAATTTGTCTCTTTTCTCCGCAGAGAAAAAATTCACCGTTTCTCATGTTGCAGATGCGAAAAGATTTCCGAAAAAAGGTGAAAATGATTTTGCGTTAATAAGTTACCTTGCGCTGAATTGTAAATGCAGCGAACTCTATTAAAGGATCCAAATATAAGTAACGTTTTTATTGGTCTAACTATTTTATGAAAACAATTATTTATGATCCAATTTTATAAAATCTTGGGTGTTCTGAGAGAATGCCTTTTATCCCTCCAACTGCGAATCCCGCAATTTCCGCTCACAGAACGTTTGGGTGAATAATAAGATCTATAGGTCTGTCCGTTCCATGATTTTCCCGTTCATACTTATCGAGTGACCTTTCCAAAGGCACAGCGGAAAACCTCGTTAGTACAAAACAAGTGATTTTTTTACTAGAAGTTATTGAAAAATCGATGGATAGATGGGTTTTCTTAAGAACGGTCTAAAAAAGAATTAAGCATTATTCCAGTACAGTGACTAAGATGGTTTACCTATATATAATAGTTTTCTCATTTCTAAAGCGTTTATTATCTGTTTGGCATTCTGAGAAAAACGATGAAGACCTCCGTGTATGCGATAGGTCTTGGAAATATATTTGAACGTTCACAATGTAGACTCACTTAAATTGGAAATAAATGTAGTTTGAATGCCCTATCTGCAGCGATATTAAATATATCAATCAATCAATGAAATATCTATATAAAATGTAATTTCCGATTAACACAATCACCATAGTATGCATGAAAAACAAATACAAATTTTGTGCGCATAGAAACACTAACAATTCGTAAGCTACTGTTTACGAATTTGTGGCAATTCCTATTAAAAGAAATGAAGAAATAACAAAACTATATTTATATTAAAGTTGGTTTAAATTTGTGTTCGACAAAAGGAATAGTGGAGCTTTCTAGTAATTCTATGGTGTGAATCATTAAATTATAAGTTCTCTGCGCTTACTTGTAACTAAATTGAGATTGCTGATTTCAATTACGATATGACGGCTGTAAGTTCAACGCAAGATAAAATGGGCGGCGATTTCAATCGATATTTTAAATTGAAGATTCTTCCCGTAAGGATAGGACGAGGGGATTCCTTTAAACTGACATTTATTTTTCTGATATGTAGACCATCAGTTCATTATACTGACAACAAAAGACGGTAATGACGTAAATTTATATTACTAAAGAGATGATTTAATTAAATTAAAACATAAATACTCCTTAACCGTACAAAGTGTACTTTGTACGGTTAAGGAGTATTTATGTTTTAATTTAATTAATTCATCTCACCGTAGTCTCCGGCCTTTTTTAATTAAAGAGATGATACTAAAACATGCTGAAACTTAGGTCATTGGAAAGCCCAATAAAATTTTGGAGATTGTAATTCTATTTTATTCTCAAGGACCTGACCGACATGTTTTTATGTAAGTGACCACACCATGTTAGTGGGTTAAAGGAAGGAAATAAAGCAGGTAAAATAATCTGGTGATTCAACAGACAAAAGCGCTGTAATTCGCTTTGCCTCATTTAGGAGAGTATGGAATGCTAAATAAAATGAAACTAAATTTAATTTTAAATTTATTCAAACAAAATTGAATGCAGGATTATGAATGTAAAATTTTTAAGAATTTATTTAAAAATTAATATGAAATTGTGTTTATTAATCCTAATGCCAAACCAGGTACTAAAAGGTACTAAAACAAAGGCGTTGAGATGGAAAAAGAAAAATAGAACAAAAATCATAATAGCCGTGAAAATTTGGAATTTATAAAATGTATCAATTTTTATTATTTTATTTGTAGAAATGTTTTTGAAAATATATTATTGTTGTCATTACAATTTACCATTAAAGATATCCTCATATTCAAAATTACATTTATTTGTAAATCAAAGGAGGATGGCAACTGAATATAATAATATAAACCAGCTTACATTTTGTAGGGCACCAGTTTCGTATATTTTCTTCTTTATAGAATGTAGAATTGAACGCATGAATTACGGAACGGTCCCGATTAAAGCTCGCCACTCTAAAGAAAGAGACGGCAGAAGGTTTTTCATATTGTAATTTATTCCTATTAAAACTTTACAGCGTGCCAGTTGGAAAATGTAATTGTTACATATTGATGAAATAGTCAAAATCTGACTTATTGTAACATGTAAATAACAATCAAGCAAGGTGAATGAAACGTAAAAATATGTCGTTTGTTTAAAAGAATATCTGATAATACTGTGGACAAATTTGACCAATATAGTTACGAAGTATAATCTTTCAGACCTCTTGTTTTCAGTAAGCCATATTATTACTTGTTCACATAACGGACAAAATAAAAAACTTTACTTTTTTTGTCTACTAATATGATGAAAACTCGTCAAATGCAGAGCATCTTTCGGATATTAAAACATCCCAACTCCTTCCCGCGATAAAATTCCTTCATCTACCTTTCTCCCTCCATCCGTTCCTCGACCTCTCCCCACAACACGTCCGCCTTCAGACCCTACTACGTTCCCAGAAGACTATCTCCCCCACCACCTCTTCTCCCACTTGTTTCTCCTTCCGCTTCGGTCTCCCCCGCCCCCTTCTTTCCTTCCTAAAAAGCCTCCTGCTTGGCCTCTTGATCCTCTACCGCTCGGTCTCTTTTTTTTGCGCGGCCTCGCACAACGCGGTGCTTCCGAATAGTTGCGATAGCATCGCAGCTCCGGCAAAAAACCTCTTCCTGGATATCGCCCATTCTCTCCTTGGGCCATTCTCCCCTCTCTTCCTCGCACTGCCTATGGGAGAGAACCCATACTCCAAAATTCCGACGAAATCTACAGAAAAAAATACCTTATCCTCTCTCTGCGGATGAGTTCTTCTCGAGAAAATTTCCAGTTTCTTTTATCTTCTTAATTTGATGCTCGGATCCTCCTTCCCGAGATTAGTTCAAACATTACGATTTCTTAAGGAAAGTATTCGCGGAATATTTGAACGCTCATTTGCATTTATTTCTTTGCGTGAAATTTTACCTATTTCTCTCAATCGAGGCTTTAAATTTGAGGAAATTATTTCGAGGATTATAAAAAAATGATAATTGAATGAATTTTCATCTGCCCTATATCTAAACGTTTCTTTTTATAAATTTGGATGTATTTCCTTAAAGTTTTTCTGTATAAAATTAGGCCATTATCAATCTCTATTTAGAATCAAAATTTTTACTTTAATTCACATTCCAGTCAGATATTTTTTTAGGAGACAAGCATCAGAAGAACGCCATTTGTACTGAAGGATGGCGAAATATTTTATCATCTTCGCCGTGTAAAGAAACTTTGCAAAGAAATTAAAATCTAAGAGCTTGCACTAAAAGGGCAAAATTCACAGTTGGAAACTTTGCAGCGTTAAATTTTTTTAAAGGTTTACTATAGACTGCGAGATGCAGCGTAATAAAGAAAAAAGGAAGAAAAAACTTTTCGAATGCACTTGACTGGAATTTATAAATATAGATGCAATTTACGCGACCTAGAATCTGCAATGCTTATTCATCCGGCATACTCCTCTCTGATCTGAATTTCATTTATTTGCATTAACGAGTGAAAGAGTATTTTTTAAAAATCTACACATATCTCGCTCCGTATTACAAAAAATTAAATCGCAATTTGTTCGCGTATTGGACTAGCATGCTTATTTCATGTGCCTAAGCAAATTAAATCTCATTAAAAAAATCATCTTGTTTCAGATTAAACTCATTTAATTCTCTTATATTTATTATACGTATTTTATTTTATTGCCTGATGAACGCACCAAATTTCCAGCAGAATAAAAGGGTTGTTTTGTTTTTACACCGAATCCCACGTCAACTTTTCCTTCGTCCGCGTAATTCGAAGAATTTTCCTATATTTTTTTATTTTTAGACTGAACCACTACATACCGACTTCCGGTTTTCTCTCCGTTCAACTCCAGCTTCCATCAACTCGAACAGACCGACACCGGCTGACAATTCTCTATTTCCCTACGCTCTTATCCAATTTACGAAACAATGCCTCCCACTCTCCCTATCCGTCTCTCTTATTCTCCCTTTTTTCTCCCCTTCGCTGAATTACAACCCACCGAAGAGTCGAACGTTTTACAGATTGCGGGGTGGGAGGATCCTCCCCACCGCCCCTCTTCCGTTTTGTACACGCTTCCTTCTTCGTCCACCCTCGATCATTCCATTTATATCTTAAATCCCGCATGTGCCGCGGACGTCTCCCGAAAAGGGAGTATCCCATCTGGGACGATGCCAAAGACGAGTAGGGTGAGAGGGGAGGGAGAGGGGGAGAGAGAAGGGAGAGAAAGGAAAAGGGGTGTTACAGACAAGAAAGATTGGTACGATATGATCTGTGGGGACGCCAGGATTCTGATTCGGTCGAGTAAAGAGGAATGTGAGAGTTATAATAGGAAAAGAGTCCTGGAGGCAGCGAAAGAGGAGGCGGAGGGGAGAATAGGGGGATGGGAAGAGAGGGAGAGGCAGAAAGTATGCTGTATGCGGGAGAGGAGCGAAAGAAAAAAAGTCGAAGGAAGAGAGGATGGGGATGGAGGCATGATAGAGTCGAAACGAAACGAGAAAGTGAAAATATGGCGAAAGAAAGAGGAGAGATAAAAACGATGAAAGAGAAGGAGAGAAGGGAGGAGGAGGAAGGACCGAGGGCGATGTTGTTAAAGCGGACGGATAAAAGAGGAAGGAGATGTAATGACGGGTGGAGGAGGGAAAAGGCGTGAGGTAGGGAGAATCGGCAGGTGCGAGATTGGAAGTAAGGGGGGGGGGAGGGGGGAGAAGGAGAAAGGATGGAGGAGTAGTGGACGGTGATGATAATGGAAGAGAAGGAGAGGAAATAGATTGCTGATGAGAGGGATGAGGAGGAAGACAAAAGGTTGAGAGGCGGTCAAAGAGGGTCAGGAGATATAAAAGCGGAAGGGATGGGGTACTTGAGTGGATTTTTCTCTTCCTTCTCTCTCTCTCTTCCAGCTTTTTCTTCTCCCGTTTTACATCTCCTCAGTGTATCCCTTCCATGGATTTCCTTCTTCCATTCTCGGTCTGTTCATCTCTCCTTCCCTCCACCATCACTCCACACACATTATTTCCTTTCCTCCCTCCCCACCGACGTGTTTAAGGAGAAAGATAAACACTACCCTAAAGAATGCTACCAGAGGCCGTAGATGGCGTATAGACAACGGAGGGATAGCGATAGGGAAAGGGAGAAGAATGGCAATGAGGTTTTTGAGAGCACGGGGCGGGAAAAACTGCGGAGGAATAATTTGAAATCGCGCCACCGAAGGGTTTCGAATAAAGGATACGATAATGGGGGAGAAGATGAGAGTGGAGGGAGGGAAGAAGAGGATTTGGGAAAGTGTGGCCGATGTAGGAATGGAATTGGATAGGAATGGGATTTGGTAACGTGGAAAGAGACATCGAGAGATACGTGGTAAGGGTAAAGGAACAAAGTGGGTATGGGTTTCTGTGCCAGGAAAGAGATAGATAGGGAATAGAAAGTGAGTCGGCTGCAGGAGGACAAGAAAGGGAAGGGAGATATGGGACAAAAGAGGAGCGGGAAAATAGAGAAAATGGAGGTGCGGCGGGATGGGGACGAGGCGGAAGTCTGCGGGGCGAAGGTGGTGTGCGGCGCGGGAAACTGGGTCGGGTTGAAGTGGTATGCTGAAGACTATGGGTGTGTGTGCTCACGCGGGCCTCAAGGAAAACGTATTACTGAAGATGAATCCTGAGAGAATAATGGCGCGATGGGATGCGCAAAACATTTGCGTTGTTATAAAGGGGGGCAGTCGAAATGATGACGTTAAAGCAACGACATCGTTTGATATCTCTGCTTTGCCTCGGAAAACTACTTTTTATAAGTTTTGAAAATTAAATTTGGTAAGATGTAGTTTGCATTTTTAAACTATTACGATGGTAATATCGTTTGGTCATTCATAGCATTAGTCGATAAAATTATCGTCATGGTGTCGTAAAATTGTAGGAATATTTTGGTTATAATGCGGATATATATTGCAAGTGAAATTATTAAAAGTTATTTTTTGGGGTAGTCATAATACATTTAAATATAATCATACTTAAAATCTACGATTAATATAAATTTGACTTGAAAATCATTAAAAAATTTTCCTCCGTTATTTAACAAGTTATATCGATAAGTGCCAAGCATACCAAAAATAAAATGCCGTTTATTTAAAGCTTAGTAAGGCATGACGTTGGCGTTTACTTTAAATTTACCTGTAATTTCAACATGATATTCAATTTTTTTATAATATCTCATAAAAGAATGGAATACCATTTAATGTAGATTCTATCACCTTAGGTGGCAATATTTTAGCATATTTTCCTCTAATGTAGTTAATTTACCATGGCAAAGAAAATTCGCGTCCATTATGTATTCCGTTTTTACACAACCGATGTTTTATTAATTTTTCTCCGACAGAAAAGACATTTCAATTTTCCGCAGCTGGTGTCGAGCTTCGATGCCTATTTCACGTGGAATGACGTGTTCTCTCGGCTGAAGGAGTTTGCAGGCTGCCTGGAGCAACCAATCTTGTCGATCGAAAAGTCCTCCAATTTCTATGACTCGACAGAAAGTCTAAGAGCGCTGCACAAACTTCTCCCTCGTGTTCTTCGCGGAAGAGAGGTGGCGACGCCGCGCTTTCACAAAGGCGCAGAGTTCAGTCAATTTCTTCCTTCCGATTCATTGTTATTTCCTCGATTTCCGCCTTCCTTCGATTTTCAACCGTCGAATGAATTGAATCAGGCCGGTACTTTACACCCGCGTCTTTTTTTTCCATGGTCAGTCAGTGGGATTATTACGCATTAGTCTCTCACAGTTCGAATCGGGTCCTTTTCTGTATTTTTACATGGGTCATCCGGTCAAACCTTCAAATACGATTTAATAAAATAATTTCTATAAATCGCATAAAGTGATAAAAGAGATTAGGAAAGCAGATCGATTTCCACTTAGTTATTATTGCAGTATATTTATAAATATTTATAATAAGATAATTTTAATGGAAAAATGAAGAAAAATAACAAATTCTAAAAAACTAAAACTATGCACGAATATAGGAATTAAGTCGTAATGAATTCCTATGTTTTTACATATTTGTTTAAGCAAGGCTGTTAATTTTTTCCCACTACAAGCAATGAATAATCAGGTACGGTTCTATCGAGAATTATTACATCGGCTTTTTACTCGCGACACGCTGACATTTTCCCTGCTAACTAATCGGTTAACCTACTCCGTCATCCAATACCAAGCCAAAAACGGGTCTCCATTATTCACGAGAAATTCTTTACATTTTTCAGATCGTAGAAACCTTTTGGCTCGAATGCAATATAGCAAACTCTGGCTTATTTTTATTTCACCTGATAGCACACTCAGCTAACCGCACAAGAAACTCTATACCTTACGATATTTCGATCTCTCGTCTCGTGCAATTCTCCTGATATTCATTCCAAAGAAGGGATTTGCAAATTTTGTGTGCGTACGTCACATCTATGATGTAGGAGGACTTTGTTCTTAATAAATACTTTGTTAATTTATGATTGTAGGAGAAAATGTTTGCCCATTAATAGACGTTCCGTGATGACGTGATTTTACGAGTTAATATCAACTGGGTCTAAAATTGTGCCATAATATAAATTTTGTTTACCAGTCAGGACGAGGAAAAATAATTTAAATAGACGCAAATTAACCAGTATTCTCGTCGAATTAAGAATATAACTTTTAAAACTAAATTTGACAAGAGTCGCTTAAAAACTCTTTAAAGAAATTAATAAAGTTTTTCTCGTTTCTTCCGGAATGATTAGCCATTTCTATTAGTTTGACCCTAGATATGAACAAAATTGTAATAATTTCCAACTGTTGTTGCGGAGGCAATTATGGTCAGCAAAAATATCGAGATTTCCTTCGGATATTTACCGTAATTAGAATATTCCACACCCTCGACATTTCTCGACACATTCTTGCTATTTCGCTGAAGGCATACCAACCTACCGAATTACCCAACGATGATTCCGCTACATGCACGCGACAATTTTCATACATTAACAAAAAAAAAGATTCGTAGCCGCTAGAGGAGGAGAAAATGATGAGCCACGGAAATAGCCTCTCCTCCTCCGATACGAGCGAGAACTTGTGCATGTGTCAGTGTGTGCGCGCGGTTCGAAAGGGATTTAAAATTTCCGCAGCAATAAGAGAAAAAGAAGGAGACTCGAATCGTTTTAGATAAAAAAAATCAGAGCACACAGTGGATAAAGAGGGTGTTGGAAGTGGTAGTGCGGGGTAAATGGGAAGCAGCAGGGATGTGGCGCGAGAGATTCTTGCAAATGGCCTTCGTTGGCAGAGGACCAAAAAAATTAGGTGAAAATAAATATAAACGACGGTCACACAATATCCTTTCTTGTCCTTTTTCTATTTTAAATATAAACGGAATCCAAGTAAAAATTTTGAATTCGTAAGATTTTGCGGATTAATAAGACAATTATTGCCTGCGGATGGAATAAGATGGAAGTTTTACCCAGCGTGCAAATGACATCTGTATGTTTATAATAACTGTAATGATTTTTTCGCCGCGGAGGTTTTCAAATGGGAGGGCGTTTATATATATATATATATATATATAATTAAATCTGAATAAAGGTTTCTCGAAACTTTTCTATTATTATAGACTTACAAAAGTATTTGTTGGGCTGTGTTTTGGAAGAAAATTTTTTATCATAACTGTCCTCGACTAAATTTTCAATTAGATTTCGAATTATTTCACAACTATCGGTCAAAATATGCAGAAAAAACAACTACATCTTTTGCTGAATATTGTATATTTAAAAAAGCAACATGTTCTGAGCGGTTGTTGAGTAGTGTTTATAAAATATCTTGCGTTATTAAATTCAGTACGAATAGGAGAATGCATATTTTCACCTTTATACGTTTAAGTAATTAATCTTAAACAAGACACGGAAGAACATCCAATACGACAGTTGGCTCACGTTATACGCACATTCCAGTCATGGAATATATGACATAGTTTCTTAAGAAGATCGGTTTAAATAGAAAGGAAGCATGAAATTTTACTCAGATGATAAAAATCATCGCATTTTGAAGAATTTTGCAATTCCTTTTCGTCACACAGAGTGTATTTGTCTGAAATCCGTTCCAGCTCCGTTTGTCACACGTGTAAGAGCGTTACGTTAAGTTAGAGCTCCGGATTAATGAGATCGCGGCTATCCGGGCATGCGTCTGATGAAGTCAGTGCCACAACTGCAGCTGCACCTCGGAATCACCATCTCCTCTCTCTTCCCCCCTCCCAATCTCTCTCTCCGTTTCGCTTCCTCTCTCACTATCTTCCTCCGGACGTATCCAGATCTCATGCTCTCTCCCTTTCCCCTCTACCCCCCTCCTTAATTTCCGATACCCAGACACGCCTACTGCTTCTTTGCTTTGCCTTGCATTTATCGTTGCAATTAAGTCAATTGCTCACGCCAGGATGGCTCGATTCCTAGATTCGGTGGGTGGAGGAAGAGGTGAGGGTGCGCAGTGGAGGGGTGGCGGAGGGGTGGCGAAAGACAGAGAGAGAGAGGGAAGTTGAAGGAGGTCGGCGTCGTGGTTGGTAGCGCGTGGAGTGGTTGCACCGTGTGTTATAGAGTGGAAGGATATCCAGGACCCGGAGGTTGAGAGAGGATAGGAATGGGCGGCTGAAGTAAGGTTCTCGGTTATGGCTCACAAAGGGAGGCCCGGAATAGCAATAGGGTCGCCGTAAGATCGCCTTATTGATGTAGCCGTTGGTTTAGAACGCTGGGCTTGCTCTCGTGGAGTGTGGGAGGTGTGATGGGGTAGACGGTGGAGAGAGTTAGTAAGAAGTAAGGGGAAATGTCAAGTTGCAGTTGTCGTCCAGAGTTGCTGATTTGGCTCGCCATAAAACTTTGGATATAAAAAATATATCCAGTATTATTTTTACGTCATGAAAGTTGAGACATTTTAATATATAAGATTAAATCGATTTTTACTGCAATCTAAAACTTCCAAGTCTTGATTTCATTGTGTAATATTGGTAAATATTTATGTGAGTGAGTTGGTTTTCGTTAAGTTACTGAGAGCTTCCATAAAGATAATTGTGTCTATAGCTATCTTTCACAAGAATCTATATATTCATGCTACATCTATTTTATTTTAATTAATCATGAGATCCATGATAACGTAAAGTTGTTTTTGTGTGAAGATTTAATGCGCGAATGTATTAAGACAGAAGGTCATGTGATGAATCATAAACCGGCTCTTTTAGACACGATCGTGATTTAAACCATTTATTGGAAAAAAAATCTCATCACACTCACAGCTTTTTTAGAGGTAGTTAATCCCTTATTTCTCATTAGAGGTGATGGCGTGCTTCAAAACCTCAGGCTTTCGGAGCCGAGTCTTAGAAGTTTATCACGAAAACCTCGCGTTAGACTCGACATCAGACGTCGGGCGGAGCTTAGCGTTGCATCCGCTGATGTTTTTCACATCTAGCGCGTGCAATGTGCAAAGTTTTACTAACAGCTTGACCTATTACTGAGACCTCAACGTTTAATTTTTTACTCCATGATGTAATTTTAAAAACTAAAAAGAAAATATTTCAGGGTGCAGTTATGTAGAACCACAGGCAATTGCTTACGTACCGGAAATTATTGACATTTTTAGACGGGTTCAAAAATTGAATAATTTAGTTCAAATTATGACTGAAATCCAACTTATGATCAGAATATTTCTAATCATCACAAAACGGCTGGGAAAACCTCTCACATTACATCCAACCTTTGTCACGACTCTAAAAAGTATGTTATTATTAAGGCTCAGAAACTGATTACACATTATTGAGAACGGATACCTAGTAGGTTTCAAATATGCTTTAGGTTTACCTCGAAATTTATATTATATATTGCAATCCTGAGAATATTTTTTAAATTGAATTTTTTTTCGAGAGATACATGTTATTCACCCTGCACCTAGAATGTACCTGACATTTGGCGTTTCTTCGTGTGTTTAAGTACATATCGTGAATGAATAACTTTATAATACTATAAAGGATGACCCAAATGAGACGGTCTTCAAGTTCATTAGGAAAGATGCTGTTTCTGTAGGTTAAATTTGGTTTTTCACTGTATAAACAGAATTAAATTTTTTGGCCAAAAATAACTTTTTATATAGTTAACTGTTAGTCACTTCTTGATAAAAATTAACAAATAATTTTATTTATTAGTTTATTGAGAGTATAACATTGCAGTAAAAACATAAATTATGGCGCATTCAATTAAATATGGTGTACTTTTCGTTGAGAATTATTTTAAAACCAACTCCATTAAATAATGACATAGTGGGTTTCAACGCAAATATCCAGAGGGAAATGATTCATGTAAATATTCAATTCAACGAAATGACGAAATATTTGGTAAACCAGGATCTGTTTTCTCTCCGAAATGGATGTAGGCTAAGGGAGCAGTGAGTGATGAGATGCTAAATGAAATCGGTGAGTCAATCACTCGTACCCCGAAGACATCTCCTCGATGGTTAAGGAAACGGTTCAGAGTACCGATGGAGTATTACAGAAGAGCACTTTGCCACCACGATTTGATGCCATTCAAGATAATGGCCGTCCATCAAATAACACCTCCTGGCTTTGAAAAACACGTGGCATTTTGTCAGTTGTTCCAGCGAAATCTGATTGATGCGCACGTGAAAGAAAAAACAAAATGATGGGGCTTGGTTTTGTTTATGAGACTATGTTAGTTCCTAAAACGATCGTAACTGGGGTGTCAAAAATTCGAATGAATTCCACGCGATCTCCTAACAACACCAAACATTGGTGTTTGGTGCGCACTGTGCACGGTGCGTGCCATAGACCTTACATTTTTTTATGGCAATTCGGGATGCTACATAACTTCAATTCTGGAGGTATTCATCCAAGAGCTGCACGATGATGAAATCACGCAGTGTTACTTTCCGCACACTGCTCGTGATATCCATCCATGGATTTGTTGTTGGAAAAATAATTTATTAGGGATTCTGGTGTCCGAGATCACCTGATCCGTCATGCTTAGATGCTATTTGTTGTAGATAAAAGATATTTATAACAAAAAGCATTTCGGAACAATAAAAGAACTGAACAATAGTATCTCTAATGCTGTACACGAAATTTCTGCGCGAGTTTCGAAGAAAAGTCTGAGAAAACCAAGTGAAAAGAGTTCAAGCCTGCTTGGAAGCTAAATTAGGCCGTTTCCAACATCATTCGTTATATATTAGCAATGTACTGTAAAGTTATAGTAGAGATTAGTATTAGTTATCACTAAACGATATCTAATTTAAATCTTATTTTTGTCACCCCATGTATAGGAATTAAACATGTCTGTAAAAATATCTATCGTTTTTCTACAGGCTATTCCCTATATTTCGCATATTTTGAGATAATTTAAAGGAAAATATAATTTAATATAACGCACATTGTAAGTTGAATCATACGAATCCAACAGATAGCAATATATATTAAAGTGAACGGATGGATAATCTTATAAGTCCATATATAGAGTTTGCGGATATATTCATTCGGAGAATGAAACATTTATCTCATTGTCAGTTGAAATTCATCATCTCAATGCTCATTCATAATAAAAAACTGTGGATATTTTTCGGCATTCCTTAGCATTTTTTCCGAATGAATAACATCACAAAGAAGTTGGCAATGCGAATCCACGCAGGTTACTTTTCCACCTAGATTAAATTTGCAAATAATCGATGGAATTTCATCTCGACGTTAAACATTTATCTAACCATTTCGCATCATCATGTTGGAATTGAATAACCCATGAAAAAATCAGTCGATTGGTTAAGATACTTGTTGGAAGGAGCATGTTCAACATGCCAACTTTTACCACCTAGTCATATTCATGAAAATCTCTTATCCGTTTGGAAAATATTTTTCGATGCAATCTCAAAGCACACACTTTTCGCGTGATATGCATTTTCTTAGAGCGCAGTCGGGAATATCGACGTGGGCTGGTGAGAACTCTTTGAAGACGTCTTTAACCCCGCATGGAGATAAAAGCACTTCCTCCCTAGATCTTCTAGAGGGGTTTAAAGTGAACGCGGCGGCCCCTTTTAGATATCTCCCACACAAGGGAAGGGTTCAACAAGCAGTCGCCATTCGCCAAGGTCTCGCCCACCCGTCCTTTTCGCCCATTTACTCTTTATCTCCACACTCCTATCTCCATTAATCTCCATTTCATTCCTATCTCCTCTCTCTCTCTCTCCTATCTCCCTCCAATTTTCCTATCTCCCTCCAATTCACGTCACCCTCCTGTTCATATCTCCCTCTCATCCTATCTCCATCTCATTCCTATCTCCATCTCATTTCTATCTCCAACTTTCCCTCATCCTTCTTCCACATCACCCCCCTCATCCTCTCTTTCGCATCTATCTGTCATTCCTATCTCCCTCCAATCCAATCCCATCTCATTCACATCTCTCGATTATGATATCATCCTATCACCTAATTCCTCTTACCCTTTTACTCTTCCAACATTCCCCTCTCCATTATTTCTCTCCTTGTTTTTCTATGTCCTTTTCCTTTCCCTCTTTGCATAGCATTCACCTCCCTCCCTCCCCCATTTTCTCTTCTTTTTCTCTCTCTCAATCCATCTCATTTCTCCTTCCTCTTGCCCCTTTTCATTCTTCCCTCCGTACCCAACTCAAAGTCCATGATAATAAGGAGGTGTTTGTATGCCCAGCGAAAACCGCTGCCGCCGACTAAAATCTCCATCTTTCCCTTTTAAAACATTCTCTGGCTCATTCTCTCTTCTTTTACTATTCCTTATCTCGCTCGCGGTTCATAGACTCCGAAGGAAAAAAATGGAGTTATTATTAACTCTCCTCCGAACGTACTTCTCGGAATAGATCGGCAAGTGTCACACTTCCATCGGGAATAAGATATCCGCTGTACTTACATTAACACGTCGATTCGTACGCTTCCCTCCCTTGCCTCATCTCTCCCTCGGCGATTACCCATAATCCCCTTCCGGTCGCTCATTTACGCCCCACGTGCTTTACTTTCTGACCTCCGGGCGTCACCGCCGGAACAATCTGCATTTGCTCGAGTGCTTCTCTTCAAAACCGTTCCTTTTTTAAGGCCCCGCCCATTTGCCGCCCCGCAACCCTCTCCGCCTGGGATTCCGTGCCCTTTCTTTTTGTTTTACGTTCTTACTTTTTTAAATCCCGTTGTACCTCCGTATCCCTTGGCACCCATTCTTCCTTTACCCCCGCATTAACCTTTCTCGTTCCGCCCCATTGCCCATCCCGATAGTGCGGCCCTTCCCCTCCACCACGAGGTTTCGGGGAACGGTTTTTACATTCTCATGCTTATTCTCCGCGGAAATCTAAATGCATTTATCATGTAGTGCGAGTCTTTACACAACCTTTAACAGACGCTATACATACACGCTTTTATAAAATTCTGGTCTTCGTTATGTCGCTTGTTTTTCAAAATAATACATTTTATTTAAGTAATTTCATTTTTTTAACTAATTCAGACTTCATTTATCAGCAAGGAGAATATTCTATACCATCCAAAGTGTAAACCCCAAGTTAATCTAAATAGCGACGGAATACTTACTTTTACTGAACAATATTAGAAAATCAATTATAATTATGATCTTACAGCCAATGGCTCCGAAATATTTTAAAGAGTGCGCATGTAAAATAACATATCAACATTCAGCTCTCTATAAATCCACTGTATTTTATATTTCATCCATTCTAACGATCCCTTCTCACATTCTCTCTCTTTCGCCACGTCTCATCTTTCCTTAACGCCTCGTCACCTTGCCCTCCTTTGATCTAATCACAAACTTTCCCTTATGGCGTCGTTATGCCTTCGTCGCCTACCCTCTTCTCTCTCCCTCTCTCTCTCTCTATCTCCCCCATTTCTCTCTCCCTCTCTCCAACTCCACTTTCTCGAAACTTTCCCTCTTATCCTTCCCGTGGACCTGTCCCATCTTTCTCTCTCTCTCTCTCTCTCTCTCTCTCTCAGTACTGATACTTTTAAGCCTCCCTCGCAAAGATGGAACACCTCCCCATATTCTCTCCTGCCCTCTACCGTGTAATATTACCTATCTCTTACCCATTTTCGCCTCTCTCCCCTATCATTGCGATCTCGGACCCTCCCTGTCTACCTTTCTCTCTTTATCTTTCTGTCTCTCTATTACCACCCTTTCTCTTTCTCGCTCTCCCTCCAAACCTTATCTCGCTCCTCAGTCTATATTTTATCCCTTATCATTTTATACCGCACTCATTCACGGCATTTTTCATTTTTATCAGCATTTCATCGCATTAAGCTTCTTAAAGAGGGTTCTTCCTTTGTCATCCCTTTCTCTCGACACCGCTCTCTTATTCTCTCTCTCTCTTTATCTCTCTCTCTCTCTCACCCACCTCTTTCGCTCTCTCATTGGAATGCAAAGTAAAGAATGATGCAGAACGCAGCTGGATTTTAACTCATAATAACACAATATGCGAATAGAAAAGATATACTTTGAAAACGAGAAAGGAAAAATCATGAAAAGCAGCGGCCAACGAAATAAATTAGAGAAAAAAGTCGACTTGAATCCTGGAAAATAAAGAAGCGAGAATATAAGGATGTGTTGGAAAGAAGACGAGTGAGATGGGAAGGAGGGAATTATAAAAGAGATACGAGGAGCTTAAGAATGTGTCTACGGATTTTATCGTGTCTCAAATATAAGCCATAAAACTTGGGCTGAGTGGGTTTGGACTGGAATGGGTTTAAAAACTTGTTTCAAATGCTTCCGAGAGTTTTATTTGGAAAATGTGCTAAGGAATCTCATATATACGGAGGATTCGGGGCATTTCTGCTTAAAATTTTAGAAGATAAATTTCTTCACTTTGTTTCGAAAGTATTTTTTAATCGCCTGCGGTAGGTTTTATACTACCGAATTTTTTTTACAGGTACTTTAGATAAAGTAAAGTCTGAACTCCCTCTAAGGCTTTTTTTGTAGGTTCTGAAATCGAATTTCAGCCATTGATTTTATTGAATCGGATGAACTCTTCGAAAAAATTGAATTCTGAGAAAATAAGTTTCATTTTTGCAAAAATAAAGGCTCATATACCAAGAAACAGTTTTAGCAAAAACGTAAGTACTACGGGACATCAACGAGTTTCGTATTATTTCTTTTATTCTGAGCTCTCCGTGCAAGAATATCCTAAAGAAGGGAAGAGAAATTGTTGCAAACAATTCAGGTCAAATCTGATAAGCATACGATGCGTTAAATTCTTAAATATTCTCTTCGCTAGATTTTATGACTGTAATTTTTATCTTTAGCTCGTACTGAAAATTTCTCCATATCAGCACCATAGCGCCCCACTATGGGAGATATGGAGAGAGAAATTCAAGCGTTTCACGAAAAGGATTTTTGATCCAATAAATATATGTTCATTAGAACGCAGGTAGAAGATGCATCGATTTGCTCCCAATAATTGATTATAGACAAATTATTTAATTCTATTAAAATTCGTATTTTCCGATAGAACGGTTGACAAAATAACTACGCGACCCTTATAGAGAAGGAGACGAAAGAGCTTCCGCAACTCATGCGCCATTGGATGCCATGATTAATTCATAGATTATGAATACAGCACAGAGTACAGCGTGTGTACTGAGATGACGACAGAGGAAGATTAAGTTAATCACTGTGAGTTAAACTGGGTGATGTTCAAATGAACATCACATACTATGCCTTATGTTAATTATGACTTTAATGTAAAAAGCCGGTAGCGAAGAGTTGAAAAAATGTCATTCCAAGCCAGAAGAAGAATTTTCATGCAAAAAATTTTGGAGACTTAGTTACCCATCATATATCATTTATTTAAAATATGCAGTTTTATAATTTATACCGTGCTTTCAATTTATATGTAGAAGTATTTTCATAGAGTGCATAATGAAGTGAATATTTTAAAGCGTATTTAATATATTAATCTCTGCCGACTTTACTATTAAAAAATCGGTACAACATACATTGTACAAACGTTCTCATATACTAATGCGTCGTTATCTTTTGAAAAATATGAACTATGTAGAATCGTTATAAACATCAACTTAAATAAATATACTACGTAAATTTGATGAAAATCGTATGAGCCATTTTTTCGAAAATCCAATTGTTATTAAAGTTGCCCAAGAATAAACTAGCCTTATATTCATCCTTTGAGAAATATGTAATATGCAGACGTCAACTCAAGTAACTACGAAATTTGATCAAAATCGTTGTAGCTGTTTTTGAGAAAATCAAATTGTTAAAAATGCGTAGAATAAACTACTCTTAATTATTGAGCAATGCCAACCATTTCTTCATAGCTTCTATTCTGTCTGATAAAATGCTTAAGTACGAGTATAATGGTATTAATTATTATAACTTTTTCTTGATTATTATTATGAATCCTTAAAAGAACCATCGAAAGGAAAAGTGTATTGGATAATTATTAATTTATACATTTAGAAGCACATTATGATGGATTGAAAATTTAATTATGGCCTCCATATTTATTCATAATGTATTGACAATATGATCATGGGAAAACTAATTACATGTATGTAAATTTTAATAGAATATTTAATATAGGTAGCTTTATTTTTAACGCATATTGTATAATCGATCCTGGGTAATGGAATCGGATGCCAGCGCAGCGGATTCTGAAAAAATATGGTGAACTTTTGGTGATCAGTAGCTCCTTTATACTACGTTTTCTGGATTATATTGTCCCTTAATGGCTATGCAATTTTAAGGCTGAACCCACAGTTGAACCTCGAAAAAACTTTCACTTTCTGGATTCGGACTCTATATTTCTTGACACATTTCACCAAAAAGAATCGACTTATTCAGCACCATAAGAAGGAGAACGTAGGGAACTCGTCTTCGCAAGAGAATTTACGCAAGGAAAACTGGAATTTAGGGGGGATTTCGCTCCGTTACATCGGTACGTGGATGAATGACGAATATAAAAAGATTTAGTGTCCAACTCAAAAGATAGGTACTATGATATCCCTTAATCTGAGCTCGAGTCGGTCGGATTAGACTGGTAGGCAGTGCGCCTGCCTTCTAACCCGAAGGTCGCGGGTTTGAATCCTGCTTCGGGCATGGATGTTGTGATGTATGATGATTTTCTCTAAGAGAATTTGACGGTGCGAAATAACCTTAGCTGTTGACGAACCTAAAAACCTAATTACTACTACTACTACTGGGTTTGTATGCATTTCATGTTTCACATATGACCCAAGTCAGCAAACTGGTGCAACAAACTGCATCAGGTCGAAAGAAACTACATTCCGAAATATGTACATATTGACCTCAAACCCTCAGAAAGAGCGCTTAGAAGAAACGGAGAGAAAAAACAACACTTGAATGGAGCCAAAGAAAAAAGAGCTCTGAAAAGGGAAAGCAACCGCCGATAAGAAGAAAGCAATGAAGCCTAGTAAGAAGAAAAGCTGTCGTCGCGACATTACTTTTGAAAGTTACTTACTTCTCGTTAGTAAGACCGCTATTAGAGTACGCGTCGAGCGTATGGGATCCGTACGAGAAGGGATCACTCTCAGAGCTAGAAAGAGTGCAGCGAAAAGTCGCTAGATTCGTCAAAAATTGTTACGATAGAAACAAAAGTGTTACAGGTTTGATACAGGACTTAGGAGGGAATCACTAACTGAGCGCCGATCACGCTCTAGGTTAAAACTTCTTGAAAGATTTAGAACGCATATATTCTCCAGCGATGTCGAAGAAATAATAAGAGCGCCAACTTATAATGGTAGAATGGACCATCCTCGTAAAATAAGAGAGATAGCCTGTAGGACTGAGAGGTATAAAGGCTCGTTTTTCCCTAGAACGATAGCTGAGCAGAACAGAAGTTACGAAAGGAAATCAGCCGACGTAGAGTGATACTATACATTATTATGCGCCTTACCTTGGTGCTATTGCACCCACTGCCACACACCATTGCGGTGGCTTGCAGGGTGAACTGTAGATATAGATATAGATACTCTGAGGAAGAAGAGGCTGACAAGGTAGAGAATATGTGTGACGACAATTCAGATGATGACGTAATCGACGCTGAACATGTTGAAAATTGCTTGGTGTGTGTTGAAGCGGAAATCAAAACAGAGATGTGGTGGCACTGTGCAGGGTCGGCTTCGGAAGGTAAGCTAGAGGGGCAGCCGCCTCAGGGCGCACAGTCAAGGGGGCGGCGGCGCCAAGTCCCTACCGGTAAATTCAACTCGTGTAGGATTCCGCCTAAGCAGAGCCCCCCCAAGAGGGGCGGCCGAAGGATAGGGCGGCATAAGACCGCTATTAACCTTTATCTGCCGAACGGCACACCGGTGTGCCAGCAAATATGTGGGGCTATCTGCCGGATGGGCCACCGGTTGCACGCTTACTTACGACGCCGCTCACCGACGTTGTTTTTGTCATAGAATCGAGATGAATAGATAAGACGAAATTCCCTCTCCTCTCCTAAAGCCGAAGTTCTTAACCTTCTACTACTATCGTTATTTTTCGATCACGTAAACTACTATCGTGGGGTCTAATATGACCCGATTTTTCAAAATTGAAAAAAAATAAAAATTTTTTAATTTTTGGGTTTTAATTTATGGTCATTCATTAGAACAGACACTCGAAAATGTGAGAAAGTTTCATTTATAGAATTACGAATAAAATTTATACTGCAAAAAAGAAAAACTGAAAAAACACAACAGTGACTAAGAGCTTAGAATATTTTTTTATGCCCTGAAAATGCTTTTTTTCTTCATCCTTCCAGGTTCCTACTGTAATTAAGAATCTACTGAATAATTTTACAAAATATTGGATATAAACTGTAAAGAAATGACGATGATGATTTCCAACCACATTCCCACACCCGTATTTCTGTTTATTTCGCTCTCATGATCAAAGCTCGGTTGTAGCACTTGCTCTTCTTCTTCGGATAGCCTTACGGATTTTGTTAACCTTTCCTGTAACAGTAGCATCTGCAGAAAGATCATTTTCCAAGTCAAAATACATAAAAAATTACGTACAACAATGACATGATCGTTTAACTGTTCTATCAATAATGTCCATGGAGAGTGATATTATGGAATCCTTGAAATATGAATACATAATTGATGGGTAAATATGTTAACAAAATAATCCATACAAGGCAATGAATTTCCCTTTGCGATGAATTTTCCGGCGGTGAATTTTCCGAGGCGGTGATTTTTCCGGCGGTGAATTTTCCAGATACCATAATTGATGAATTTGCAACAATAAAATGCCGAAGAATGCATTTTCAATAAAGTACCTATATATGCGCAATTGAAGACGAGTTTTTATAGATCAGTATTTTAAATTTAAATTCCTGATAATTACAAAATGAAAGTTATTAGTAGATCGCATTTATCATTTATTTTTACTATGATTATATTATTGACTGAATTTTGTAGTTATATTCTTAATATATATTATTTAGATACATATTTTTTCCATTAAATACTTGTATTTATCACGTAAATAAAAATAACCTGCAATATATTTTCTGAGTACAAATTAAAAAATCCTTATATAAACTGTAGACGTCTAATTCCTAGATAATGACGAATTGGTGACCCGCAAAGCTTGTGGGGGGGGGGGGGGGAGTGGGCGGCAATATTTTTCCCGCCTCAGTGCAGCCAAATGTCTGAAGCCGGCCCTGGCACTGTGTGTCATGTGGTCGCTGGGTCCATGCTTTGTGTAGCAGATGGGATAGACCCAAAGGCTACACATGTAACTTTTGTGCTTGAACAACTAATTTTCAGCAAAGCATAAAACATAAGTATTGATCGGTATTGCCCATTCGTTGATCAGTATTACCCTACCTGGGTGGGTAATACCGATCAAACAAATTTTCCTTTTTTGTATTTGGCAATGTCAATTTTAAAAATACCATAAATATAATAAAATCAATAAAATTTAGGTCTTTTTCCTGAACATACTTACTGTGTTAAAGAACTCATTATACGTAGGCTCTACATCATTCAGTCGTTTTCACCTAGTTGATCAACATTTCCTGCCTTCTCCTACAAACCTTTGATTTTGTTGTCCAATTACATTTTCGTAGTCCTATTTATGAAACGAATATGAAAGAATTTGCAATACGCGATGAAAAAAATGAAGATTAAAAAATCTCAGTTGCCAGAGCAAGTCGACGTATTTTTGAAGTTAGTGAAAAGATAAAAAATACAAAAACTTAATTATTTCTAAAGAAAGAGTGAGAAGAGATAAAGGGCTGTTAATTTAGTCCACTCCATAAAATTCCTAAAGTGAGAGTGTCTTAACATAGAAGACGCTAATGACCTTAAAGAATGCGCTTCTGAGTGAGATATTGTTAGGGAGAGAGAGAGAGGAAATAAACAATTCTGATACTACAAAGAAGATTGCACATCAAAGTAAAGGATAAATTAATCACACGGAGAATATTAACGAGAGAAAGAGAGAGAGAGACAGTATTAACGAGCTCCGTTTCCCTCGGTGACTTATTAGTCAGAATAATGAAATAAAGCAGGTATCATCTTTTCCCTGTTAAGTAGATAACAGATCCTTCTCGGTAACGAATAAAATCGCTAGACTGAAACAACCTCTCCTCGAAAAACTTACACCTTGTAAAAGCTTTGTGATTCTAAACACGTCTGAATGAAAATCAACGACATTATGATTATACGCAGGAGAGGAGGAGGAGGAGGTGGAGGAGGGGAAGAAACAAAAGAAAGTAATTCCACTCCGCGGCTCCAAATAACCTCCTCGAAAACGAATCGAGACACACAAAAAGGGGGTCGCTCTCTCCTTGTTATCCCTTTTATTAGCGGAGTTCCGACATTTCTTTCGAGAACCACTCGTTAAAGGCTCCGTTCAGGTACGAGTGGAGGAGGAATAAAGACGGAGGTTCTTTCTGGACGTTACCTTCCGTGCGTCTTCACTCTCTCTCTATCTATCTGTCTTTTCTTCTTCTCTCTAATCACCTTTTCCCAATCCCTTCTTCGCCTTCTATCCTTCCCCGCACCTCCTTTACCAATCCCTCATCACTAACCTTAGACCTCCGAATCCCATCCCACAATGGCGCACCCTGCCTTCGCACGAGTTTTATTCGGTCCCCCCCTTTTTTTTATTTTAGCGCCTCCTCTTTTCCTCCGATTCTCTTTCTTCCAAATAAAGACCTCCCTTTCTCCTCTCTTTGTCTTCCTCTCTCTTTTTTTATTATGCCTCCTTTGGTATACCTCCATCCCTTTTTCCTCCACCACCACCACACGCACACACATCCCTCAGTTATTCCTTCTTTCCGCCTCTCGTTTTGTGGCTCTCCAAACCGTTCCGCCCTCCCTCTTTCTCTCTATCTCTTTTTGTCGACAGATCTCTCTCCTCCTTTAGACGCTCTGCTTCTTCTAGTGAAATTGGAAAATGGAGAAATAGGAAAAGAAAAAAAATGCTGGAGATGGGTTCAAAGCTGTGAAACTGAGAGGAATTTCTCTCGAGAGAGGCGATTAACTTAATCTTCGATGGGGAGGAAAAAAAAGTAAAAGAACCGCGCGCAGCAACGAGAAGGACTGGTTTCATAGCGTGGGTGTATCGGAGAGCGAGGTTGGAAAACTTTCGTGCCGACGGAGCAGTTGGCAAACGCCGTATTAAAAAAACTGGGCTGCATTAGTCTCCTTCGCTAGATCTGACGCGCAAAGGGTTATAAGCGATGGTGTAGTTTACGTGTATTTATTAAAATATGCGTTTTAAGCTCTTTTTAATAGCGTTATTAAACAATCATTACCGAGTTCTAGTTGCGTTTAGTGATGATTAAACGAATACATAACTCGGTCGACCTAAAACGTGCTCGCGGTGAAAAGAGAACATGAGATATTTCACTTTGGCGCACAGTTTGCGAAACAAGAAACTGAAGACCTTCGTGTATTGTAAAATGTTTTCATTTGTGCAGAAACAAAATGTCACGCATTTATGTTTCCATAAATATCCGGATTATGTGTAAATAGGTCCACATTAAAATAAATGTGAGAATTACGACAAAGAATCAGATAATTAGTTTAATTTAATATCGCGTTGTATATAATTATATTTGTTACGAATAAAAAGTAATTGGAAGAATATATGGAGCTTTTTATTTTGATAATAACCAAATATTGCAAAGTTAATTAACTACCATGCGAGTAGATGTGATTATATGCGTTAACTAAGATAAATACGTCACATTATTTGTAAATGTGACATTGATATAATATATTATATTACTTACGAGTAATATAATATATTATATTACTTACGAGTAATTTTGGAAGAATAATCATCCATAATAGATGAGAGCAATTTTTTTTATTCCGAATTCAGTTTCACTTGAAATTTTGTTCCATTAATTTCTAATTATTCCGGATAATTGTATAGCAACAAATTATTTTTAAATACTGTACGTCCAAACTACATAAATATACTTCACAGTTAGATATATTGCCATGAATAAATTCCGTTGTGGTTTTCGTCATAAACTTTTTAAGTGATAAAAAGGAAAATAAGGAAAGATAAACCACGAAGGTAAATATGCATGTTGGAGATCATTATGTGGAAAAACCTTTAATTTTTCCTATTAGTATAGATAAAGTTTTGAAAATATTCAAGTCAGGATTATCCTTTCAAATTTCGTGTCAACTGTGTAGAGTCGTTGAGTCGAAGAAATGTTTCTTGGCACCAAGAAGGAGATGTTCAAATCTGTTTAATTTATTCGACGCACAA
Organism: Uropetala carovei; assembly: GCA_036926305.1. Classification (NCBI taxonomy): domain Eukaryota; kingdom Metazoa; phylum Arthropoda; class Insecta; order Odonata; family Petaluridae; genus Uropetala; species Uropetala carovei. The sequence continues at coordinate 57,026 of JAXCHB010000143.1, forward strand.
TTAGCAAAATAACTTGATCCGTCTTGGACGTATCTTAATGTACTTCCTAAAATGTAAAAAAAACCTCAATTTTCTCCGTTGCATATTAATTTAGGCTCATATGAGCTAGCGATATTACCTATATAAATTGGTGCTAGCGCTTTCTTAAGGCATACAAATTCTCAAAAAGCAATTTTGGCTTACTTAATTTAGTTTTACTACTATAGAGACTCCATTATTACAATGATTATGAGGGAATCTCATACTATCCGAAGAATAAAATTTATTTATTTCTTGGGTTATGAATTCAATAAGCGCGCATCCGCGTTCATTGGCTGGCTCCAAGCCAGAGCACAGGAGAGCGCCGTCGATGTAGGCAATTTTCACGGCAGGGAAGATTTGCACGCTGCGTCACTATTTTGTTGCAGGCGTCGTTCCATCTTGATAGGATACCGTGTTCATTTAATAGAGATAGTGCCGACGTAATCATGCAAAATAAGGCCTAAACGCATTTTCCATTCCCGCTCACCTCCAGAGCATGATATCCCTAAATTGAATCGCGTCGGTTGGATGAGATCTTATCACCACTTGGGCCCCAACCGCCTGACCATAAGTCCTTCCAGGGCATTCTATTACTATATATAAATAAATAAATAGACAAATAAATAAATAATTATATATATATATATATATATATATAAATACTTGCGGAAGATGAAAGGTAAATAAGGTTATTTAGGGCAACTAGGTGTTGAAATATATATATATATATATATATATATATATATATATATATATATATATATATATATATATATATATATACCTATATATATATATATATAAATTGTGAGGAAATACAACAGGTGAAGAAATTAGGACGGTACGATATGATGTACGCTAGGACAGTGGTCCTCAGGCAGATCTACCTGCGACCCCCTCTGCGCGGATGTTTGGTCGCCGCGACCCCCCATAATTTTTTGTAATGTAAAGAAAGGATTTCTCCGGAAATAGGAATTTATTTATAGTAATATGCTAAATTTTTACCACTGAAATTACTTTATTAACATTTTTTTAATGCGAATACACATTTTGAGATATTTATCATTACCGAGACGTTTATACTTGTTATTTATTACATTGGATTAACATAGGTATTTTAAAAATTGTATATATATATATAGGTTTAAAGTATTTTATTTATCTTTTAAACACAACTTGTCAATTCTGGGGCACAACTTACTTAGAACACGACGTAATTCGCCATCAACATCTATCAACTTGTTTATCGCTTTACATTTAATTGAAAATAAATTAGAAAAACCAAGTTCACTAAGATAAGTAGTGGGAAAAACCACTAGGACATTAATGCCTTGATCTTAACAATGACCCGTTCCACACAGCTAGACAAAATGAGGCTAACATAGTTGCACGCATATAATTACTAAGTTAAAATACTGTTACAGATATCTATTCAAGCGTTCACCTAAATCTTTACATAGTATAGTTTTTGAATTGACTATTCCACTACACTGTAGTCAAGGATTGAGTGAATGATGAAAAAAAGCTGAACTAGCAAAGACTGTTCGCGACCCCCGCAAATTTGTCTCGCGACCCCCATTGGGGGTCGCGACCCTATGTTTGAGGACCACTGAGTTAGGACATTGGATTTAGAAGTTAAGAAGCCTAATGGAATTCGTGGTAAAGGAATTATTAATACAGATAGAAAAATAGCCACAGAACCAAAGGATGTAGCACAGGTATGGGAAGAATACATTAAGGAATTATACAACAAGCAGACAAAATCACCAGAAAATGGAACTGGAAGAAGAGGATTACATTGAAGAAGACAACTTGGGACCAAGTATTATGAAAAGCGAAGTAGAAAAGGCGATACTGGAACTGAAGAAAGGCAGCGATGGAATACCGACAGAGGCTCGCTTTGTTTTAATGGGTAGTCGTCTCCGGGCGCTACCGCGCCATTCGCCTCGCTCGGAACCAAAGAAACCCTCCCCGTTGTCCGAAGATTGGGTTTGTAAATGTCGAGACCAGCCAATCAGTTTCTGTTAATGTTGTATTAAAAATAAAATATCGTAAATTCAACAATACCTCAATATATCCTTTCAATGTTATATCCTCTCAAACAATCATAACAACACATGTTTATTTTTTAAGGTATTCCCGTTAACAGGAAAGTACCAAATATGGAACTGATTGTGCTAAACTATATCGATCACTTTTTCACCATGGCTTCGCGGGCCGCATAAGATGCCCTCGGGGGCCGCATGTCATAGGTTTCCGACCCCTGGTTTAGAGTAATCATTGAAATTTAACTCATGTGCACACATTAAGCGGCACCCACTACATATTTTCCTGGACATCTTACAAATTAAATGTTGTAATTTTCATCGCCGGTTTATAGTAAACGTATCTAAGTATGAAACACTTCATCAAAGCAGAGAATTTAACAAGGAAAGTCATTAGCGAAGTTGTAGAGTTAATAAGAAGTCAATAATCACGCCAAACTACATCAATGTATTCAGTGGCGAAAACATGAAAAACCCATTACATGAGAGACATGAAGTTTGGCCATGAAAAGTGAGCCTAAGGAAATGGGAATGAGGAAAACGGAGGTTAGAAGTTAAAACCGCTTGATTAATCGGTTCAGAGGAAGCAATTTCAATTGTCTCCGTTTTTCACTTCCTCTTCAGACGAATTTCCTCCCACCTCTCCGCTCCTCCCATCTAATCCCTTCAGGTCACGGTTAAGGGGAGTGGGAGATCGCTTTCGGGAAGAGCTAGAGGTTTGGAGCGAATGTTGAGGTGGAAAATATTGGGCAAAGTGGAAGAGGGCGGATGTGGCCGATGGATGGAGAAAGATAGAGAGAGAAGTTCGGAACGCGGCACATATCATGAGAAGGACGAGTGAAACGGCAAAAAGACGGCGGGCGGAAAGGAGACATCCCGGGAAAGGGGAGGAAAAAAGAAGAGAGCCAGCTATATCTCAGAGACTGCTGTCCTTCTCCACCCTAAAAGGTTGTTTTGATTATGAGGTACGAGATAATGTCTCCGGGATTCTCGTTCAAGATAATTCAATGGGCCCGGATCCAGTGGTGATGTTTTCCGCGAAGCAGGGTTCCATCGCGTCCGTCAGTCGTTTCGACTGATCGCTCTTTAGCGCTTGCTAAACGCTCGAGATACTAATGAGTGTTTTTTTTTATGATCGAAAAAACTAACCGCTTTGAAAAGTTTCTTGGGCTTTTTAATTTTTTGTTTTCGCTCCATTTCAGCGTAACCTCGTAACGCAAATGATGGTATATATACATCCAAACAAGCTGAGTCGCTTTAAAAATATCATTATTTCGCGGTTTTGTCGTGATTTACAAATGCAATATGGAGCTAAAAATTAATATCAAGCAGAGAAATAATTTTAAACACATTTTTTCATAAATTAATAATTTATATTATGGTTATCAAATCGGAATTGGAGAAAGCAAATATTAGGTTGTATATATCTTTGCTGAAATTAATTTACTATTTCAAATACGTGCATCTATTACGCTAGTGTTACTTTTAAGATTTATTTTTATTAAAATAGTCCAAATATTCCTTTACATTACTTGGTAAATAGAAAAGATATCAGATAGTGCATATTTGTTGCATTCCATTAACTTTTATTTTAATAGCGTGGTATTTGGAAATAGATAGATGACTTTATTTTCAGGGCGAAATTGAGACCTCTTCCATTTAACCCTAGAAGATGATTTAACACTGGAAGATGTCTGCTTCCTAAATGATTTACCGTCAATATCTGATGGAATAATAGTAAAAACAAATCCAATTAGGGAAGAAAAATGTTTCGCTCCAATAAAATGTATTTTGATGGAGCTCCATCCGTCTGTAAGAATAAAATTTGATCAGATATTCGCCTAGAATTCGGCAGTCTGTGGAAAAGTCGTCGTGAAATAATTTAATTTTATCAAACACGCGATATCATTTCAAAGTAAACTTATCATTCATGATTTCTCACAAAAAGGCACTTAAGATTTGCGCTCGAGCCAAACCGATTATCTCCACTCCTTATATTCCAGCTGTCCCTCTTCCTCTCACTTGCTTCACGACTCTCTCTCCTTCCCGGAAGCTATTTTATTGCATCACCACAGACCCCTTTTCCCTTTAATTGGCCACTTTCCTCCGAACTCGACCTCTTTTTCGGGAACCTATCGCGTCGAAAGCTCCCATCCCGTTTCCTGGACCATCTGCGGTATTAAAGCGTGCTTAATTAATAACCGACTATGACCCGGCGAGCTAAAGAACAAAAGGGGTGTGGACGTCGGCGCGGGAAATTCGATATCGCGCCGAGGGGTGGACAGGAGCAAGTGCGGTCTTATAGGACGTTGGTCGGGAGAGCAGGGATATTACATGCAGGAAGAAAGGCGGAAGGAGGAGGAGGTAACGGTGCTGGGAGGGTGTGGTCTAGTGCGTTGCAGGATGCTGCAATAATCCCCTCCGTCGTATCAACCTCCCTTCCGTGCACCCACCAGCCTTCCCTTGCCCTCGAGCACCCGGTATCGTCATAACCATTTCCTCCATCTTGTAGCGAGCTCCCAACCATTCGCCATTCTCCCCTTCCATATACCTCTTCTCTGGCTCCACCTCCTTCGCTTATAGTTCCTTCACCGCCTCTCTTTAAGTCCTTGGCACTCTTCCTTCGTCGTTTATTCGCCCTCTCCCTCCTTTATCTCTTAAAATCTTCTTCTACGGGTCCCATATCACGATTACCGCTCACGAACCAACATGATCGTAACTACTTACTACGTACTCTAGCTCCGTCTTTTTCCAATTTGTTGCTGGGTAACTTCGCGCGACCTCGGTTCATATAGCGACATATCTGGGGATTCCGCTCGACGGAACCTCTCTCTTTCTCTTCTCCTCTATCTCACAACTGTTATTTTTATCACAACGTTCATAAATTTATCACGCGTGCATGAAAATGCTTTATTGGTTGATTTACCGAACACGTAATAATTCTCCGCTTTTCTTTCGGTGTGTTACACGCCACATTAGATTTATTTAACCATTTGTGTTTTTTTTTAGGTTTTATGTTTTTTTATTTTCAATTCGCTTGTGGATATTTTCGCGTTGAGCTTTCAGGTACGGTATGCAGAAAAAAAACTGAGAGAAGTATTCTGGTCATATCCTTAAAAGCGGACCTTAGTTTCCCTCTTTCTGGTCCGATACTCTACCCCTGAGTAATGAAGTCGGCACGGCCACCCACCCTCTGAGTTTGGAATAGGCCGGGCCAATGGACAAGCAGCCCGAATCGGTAGCTCGAGAGAGGAATAGGAGCAGATGGGAGACTCTACTTCGAGTATCTTTCTCTCTCTGTAATTTTTTCGATACGTATTTTATGATTCCGTGCAAATAAAAATCAATATCTTTAACCTTTGCGTCTTGCAGTTTTCTGACCCTCGAATTTTTCGCGTGAATTCTTCCGCTGTTTTTATAATTTTCGTATTTTACGAAAAAGACAAAAGGTTCGAACTAAACTCTCATCTGGATCTTTTCCCTAACTAAGTGGTTTACCAATACACCTCCATAGATTCGCTCAGAAAGGAGGGTAATGAGGCGGAGTCTGAGGGATACGAAGGGAGAGACAGAGAGAGGAAAAGGGGTTGGGATAGAAAAGGAAGGTGGGGAGACGCAGATGGAACTGTTTTGGCAAGCAGTCAAAATTGTTTGGTTTTTTAAGGTCTAGCATTTTGATTGTGCAGTGGGAAGGTTTCCGTTAAAATTTTTCTTTCCTTTTAAATACTCAATTCAGTAAATGCATACCAAATGCATTCTCTCCAGGATTTGACCTTAATTGCTCCGAATAAAATGGGCTGTTAAAAGCTATCGCCCTTAAAGGTTACTCGCTGAACGGATAGAATAGCTGTTAAAATCTTAGTTCAATCCTTATGTTTATTACTAAAAATAACATTAATAGGTTAGTTAAGATAATTACAATGAATGATAAAGAGAAGAAGGAAATATATATCAAACTACTTTCATAAAAATACTCCCACGCACTAATAAGATACGGTCGACTTTAATGTCAAACTAAGATACATTAACGCGATTATAATACGCGATCCTAAGCCATAAACATTCAGAGCTAAAAAAAAACATTCTCCACGGCAATCAAAATGAGGGAAAGTGCAGGCGATGATGGAAGTAAAATTTTTACATGAACACGGGAAGAAGACACTAACTAAATAAAAATTAGTAACGATACACACGCGAACATATATCGATTTATTTTTATGCCATTTATTATGCAGAATAGAAAATACGAAGAGGTGAACGATATAGCACATTATAATAAAGGGTAATTTCTTCATATGTTGATTTTCACAAAATGTCGAATTAATCTAAATTAGTTGGAACAATTTTGATTGAAATTCACTCAGTTATAGGGTTTTGTGTCTCAAACAATACCTAACAAGCCATATTCCTTAAAAATAACTATATAAATAACTACAGTGACTATAATATATAATACAGTAAAACCTGGAAAAGGCGGAACCTGTATTTGGCGGAAACCTGCTAAGGCCGGAAATCCAAAATAAAATCGTACTAATTGATACCGTTTTTCATCTGAATGTCTCTCTGTAAGGCGGAACCTGCGAGAGGCTGACGGAAAAGATTTTTTTTGTAATTTTTGTATTATTAAGTACATTTTGAAAGACTGAAAGTAAAATCGGTATCTTTAAAATATGTCTAGAGGGCTTTCAAAATATATATCAATGTAAGAGAGGATCGGACTTGACTGTTAAAATCAATGTTTTAGATGCAATTACATTTCTCAGTCGTTCGTCAGTGTGTACAAGAAGCCTGTATAAAAAATTGTTTTAGAAACTGTGGCTTTGTTTTCGATGATGTTAATGAATGTGGCGATGTAGATAGCGATTGTGATTATTGTGACATTCAAAATTTGATTGATGAGATGTATTAAGTTGAGGGTGCCAAGGAAGTGTAAAAACATTTCCTAAATATTGATGAAAGCGTTTTAACAGAGATTGATGAAATTGACTTGAAAACTGTGGTAGAATCACAAAGCAATGAAATTGTTCCCAATTCAGAGGATGAACAGAATGAGGAAGATTGTGAAGAACTCTATAATGCAACAACGTCGGAAGTTTTACACTTATTTTAAAGCTTTAGAATATTCTGTCAGAATGAAGAGTGAAAATGATTTCTTTAGCAAAGTTATAGAAATAGGATTTTCTTTTACCAGTTTAATAAAATCACAGAAAAAGCAGCACAACTAAAATTGGAGTTTTTTCAAATAATTTTCTAGAATTTTTTTAACTTTGTTTAATATTTTTATTGTGCATTTGAAATGTTTTACATCTGTATAAAATTTAACATTTCTGATTCTGAAAATTTGCAGCATTTCTAATAAAACCAGAATTGTCCAAGCATGCAATATATATATTTATTATATATATATATATTTATTTATATATATATATATATTTATTATTATATATATATTATTATTATATGTATATATTTATTATTATATATATATATTTATTATAATATATATATATATATATCTCGATTTATGTTGTAATTTTAAAGTTTTTATTTTCATTAAGACTTGGAAAGACTTCAATTTTCTATTTAAAATCTACTAAAAGGAAAGAGTTGCGTAAATTATTTTAAACTGTATAAAGCAGAAAACCTTCGAAAGACGGAAGAATAGACTGGTCCCGTGAGGTTCAGCCTCTCTGAATTCACTCAATTATCTTCGTCTATAAATAATGATACAACGCCTACATGTTTCTGCCAGTCTGTATGATACTTGATATTTATTATTGGTACATAGAACTATTTATCAAGTTTCATATTTATATATATGACTTTTTGAATACGGTTATACTATTTATGTGCATGAATTATTTTCTGTGATTTGTTGTTTTTCTAGCAGAAAGAGTTCCTTGCAGTCATGAAGGGGTGCAGTGAGACAAGACGCATGCATATATCAGAAAGAGTAGTGAACGGATTTTCATATTATATAGTTTTATAGTTTTTATAGGTATAAAATCGATTCAGTTGAGCGACAGAAAAGTAGATGTTTGGTCGGAGAAAATTTCGTATGATGATGTGTACCGAGACGGACTGAATGTATTAAAAACTACTTAACAACTTAAAATATGTCCAGCATGTTCCTTCAGTGTTTAAAATGACGATTATAATAGTCATTCATCGGAAAATTTTAAAAACTAGAATAATTTATAAAATCTGAAAAATTTCACAAATTCGAAAAATTCAAAAAGTTTGAAAACTCTCGAAAATTCGAAAAATTCCAAAAATGTGAAAATCTCAAAAATTTGAAAAATTCCAAAAGTTTGAACAATTTTAAAATTTCAAAAATTATAAATATTTTAAGCATTATAAAAAGTTGTAAAAATCCCAAAAAATATTGTCAAAAATTCTCAATTAAAAAAAATCCCAAAAACTATAAGAATTTCGAAATTAAAAAAAACTTAAATCAAAATATTTAAGCAAATCTGAGAATTTCTATCTTAGGATAGTTTTGTAAAAATAGACTATCTGTTCTGCAGAGAATAATGTAAATACACAATCAAATATATGTGTGTGTGTGTGTGTGTGTATATATATATATATATATATCGGGCAACTAAGTGTTGAAGGAAACCCAGTGAACACTTACCGGAAGTGGAGCACAAGAGAGACATATATATATATATATATATATATATATATATATAACTTCAATGGTTTGCTTGAAATTTGTTTGCATAAATAGAAAATAATTGAGTCTATATAAATATGTCACCTACCATCAAAATTTATACTTGATTTAAATATTCTTTATAAAAATGAACTTAGTTATCTCGAAAACACTAAAATAAATTATTTCAGAATTCTAAATTGAAACTTAATGAAGTTACTTGTTTTACATAATATTTAAACTTAGTAAAAATGTACAATTACCGCCAAACTTTGCTCACATAAAGCAAACATTGAACTGGATTAAACTGGGAAGATTACGATGAACGTTGTCTGATTCACCCGAGACGGTGCGGAGGGATCCACGGTAGAAATATTTCCTGACTCACAATCTTTTACCAAACGGAAGCTGATTATCTTCAATTATTGCCCGTCTTCCTGGCTTTCTTACAGACGATATTTCCACGAATCACGAAATGTCTCCGATTTTTAATCTCCTCCTTTTCAAAGGGAGGAATTTTTTTGTAAAAACAGGGAGTAGGAATAAAACGTGGGAGAAAGAGAGAGGGAGAGAGAAAGGGAAAGTTTCTTTCGTTCCATGAAGGAGTATAGGACGGAGGGATGAGAGGGTTAACGAAGAGGTATGAGAGGCGGTAGTGCAAGCAGAAAAAAGAGAGGATAGAAAAAGATTTTTTCCCTCAGTTTTGCAGACGATGGCGTGTTCTAAGGGCATCTTTTCCATCCCCTTTCCCTTCGGGCGAAGGAGTTGGAAAAAGATAGAGAAAAATAAAAGAAAGGGATCGGTAAGGTGCTCGGAAAAGAGAGAGAGAGAGGAAAAATATTCGAGGAGGACGATTGAAATGTGTGGTTCGGAGTTAAGAGAGGGCTTTTCGGTTTGAGACTGCGAGGAAGGATAAGTATGAGGGATTGGTGGAGGAAATGAGGAATTGGAGTAGAAGAATCGGCTAAAGAGACCCGAAGATAAGATGAGTAGGAAGCAATAGGGAAGTGTCAAACCGAGTATTGGAGATAAAAAGTGGGATATAGAGAGGTGAGTGTGTGGAAACACACGTTAGGTAGTATATCTATAATATATTTTGAAGCGTGTATTTGTGTGTTTGTTCATGGGACTCCTCCTAAACGATAAAAGCTAGAATAACCAAATTTGGTACGATTCTTCCTTACATCCTAACTTATTGTTAGTGAATGGTCAAGGTTTGGTCAGCCGGGATTAATCAGTGCTGCCAATATAGGGGATTAACATTTTTCCATAAGATAACCCGTATGAATCCATTTCTTGACTTGCAAGGTATTCTTCCATCAAGCATTAAAATACGTAAATATAGACCGATTTTTTAGTTTTTGCTTTATTCGACGAATAAATCTCTATACTATCTTATTCCTGCGAAGTTTACATGTTACACGGTCTAAGTTTTCAGAAATACGCTTTTTGTTTCTAAATTTTGTGGATTTTTCGTACTCTTTCCGAGCGTTGCCAAGGCGGCCGTTATTGTTACCTCCGATTCAGTTACAAATAGACGAAAGTTTAGCGTTATTCGCTTCGCACTTTTGTTTAAGCAACGAAACGATCGAAGTTTATGTATAGCAACGTAAATAGATGCTGATTATTATTCAGGAAGCGTTTATTGATGAAAGTAATTGAACGTTCTTTCGTCTATTGAATACTGGAATCTTACATTTTTTGTAAGTAAAATAAGTATATTCTACATTATAATGTTTATTAAGGTGAATAGGATCATGTATCTGGTGTACATTTACCAGTCAGTGTTCAATCATGGACAACTGTAGGTTGCTTTTCACGGTTTTCTTGCTTACAAGACATAAATGTAAACATTTCATACGCATAATTACACAAGTAATGAGGCTGGATTTGGCGAAAATGATATGATAGGAAATACAATTATCATTATATTTGAATGCAATACGTTCGGAAAGGGATTGTTACAAACAAATATGATTAATTGTTAAGAAAAGGAAATTGTAATTTAAAAAGTATCTACTATATAGGTATTTTAAAGAGTTTGTATGTTGTGCTGTAGTAGCTTCACTAAATCCGTTGAAATTCAACGGGAAATTCTGCTGGTACTATATATAAAAAAGGGGAGTCTGAACGGTTGATGGTAAGAGCGGTCGAGGATGAGAAATATGGTGGAAAATGGGACGAGGAAGAAGGTAAGAAAACGCGATTGGAGGAAGGGAGAAGAGTGTGAGGCGAGAGAAAGGTGGCAAGAGGAGGGGAATAGGTGGGGCAAAAAAAAGGACTGGGAAAGGTTGGAGTGCGGAGCAGACTAGGAAGAAATGAAGGAAAGCGAGTCAGCGTTTTGAGGGGAGGAAATGATGAAAACATACGATTTCGCCGAAGGAGAGTGGAAGAAGTCATAAAAAAGGAATAAATATCGTCCGTGAATCTGTTTTTGCGTCGGAGGAGAGTTCGCCAAAGGAGAGAAAGCGGTTAGTGGAGTAAGAGCTCAATGATTTAAGGTGCTCGTTAGGGTGATATGGATGAGCGCGAACCCCGCAAATATATTGCTCATTTGAAGTGATAAAAATCTCGATTTTTCACGGCAAATTTACTCGAGAATTGGATGAAATCAACTTTTTGTCGAGTGATACGGATAATTAGCATCAAGAGCAGTTTGGGACAACCCTCTCAAACTCGTCAACGACGAAAGCTTTAAAAATTTTCCGCTCCCTTTGCTGGGATTAATTTTTTCTCTTTCACCAATATAAATAAATAAATAAATAAATAAATAAATAAATATATATATATATATATATATATATATATATATATATATATATATATATATATATATATATATTCATCGTAGACAGGTCGGTGATTATTCATGGTTAAACTTGGTCCTCCATGTACTACTATTTTCCGCAGTTTTCTTCGTGTCTTGATAGCTCTCTTTCCCTTTCAAGTCGTCAACCAGCTGAAACCATTTCCTACCTCTTTCTCTTTTTCCATCCAGTTTTCCTTCTAGCACTTCTTTAATTCTTCTCAGTTAATTTCCAATCCAGTTCGCCTTCCTCTTTCTGTTAGTCTGTATAATCGTTCGCTTCTATCCTATTCTTCGTAGTACTTCCTCATTTTTCACCCTATCTGTCCATTTTGTCTTCCGTATTCTTCTCCATGTTCACATTTCGAAGTTTTCCAAGTATTTAAAATCATTTTTCCTTAGCGTCCATGTTTCTGCATCAAAGAAACTATATTCCATACACAGCATTTCATCAACTTCTTGCGGATATCCTGCTTTATATTTCCCGCTAGGAGAAGTTTCTTTCTTCTGAAAGCAGCTTTTGCTTCCGTTATTCTAGTCCTGATCTCATCGGTACATTTTGCTTCTCCCGTTATAATGCTTCCAAGGTATTTATAATGTAAATCATGCAAAATATTAAGCCAAAAGCTATATTTTATTATGTTTATATATATAGGTATATATATATATACATATATATACATATATATATATATGCTTACGGAAAAGGAAAAGTAATTATAAACGTGGGTGGCAACAAGGTGTTGGAGGAAGCCCAGTGGACACTTACCGAAACGGGAGAGCCACCGAGGGTGCTGAAGACACACGAAAAATAGAAACACACGAAAAACAACACAAATTTGAAATCTTTTCGGGCTGAAGCCCTTCGTCAGCAACGGATAGAGAAGTGTGTGTGTGTGTGTGTATATATATATACATATATGTCTCTCTTGTGCTGACGAAGGGATCATCCCGAATCTCTAACCTCTACAAATGTGTCTCTCCAACACCCCAGCGGCTCTCCTTCCGGTAAGTGCACACTGAGTTTCCTTCAACACCTAGTTGCCCTAAATATGTATATATATATATATATATATATATATATCATTTCACGCAAAATGTTAAGCCAACACCTATATTTTATTGTGTTGTATCCTACTTTTAGCAACACCTGCTGATCACGTTCTGGATTTTTACGACCAGTGAATAATTTTTTTCGAGCGATCGCTTCTCTCAGCCGGGTAGTTATAAAAACCAACAGGCACACACACATACGCACCCGAATTTCTTCCTTTACCACGGTATAGGAGACTGAAAAAAACCCATATGGAATAGTAGAGAAGATTGCGCGAGTGAAAAAGAAAAAGTTAAGAGTGAATTTATGCGTTACAATGCAGTACAGAAAATAAAGGTAGGAGGAGGAGGATGAGATTTAGGAAGATAGGTTGGATAGGGATTCGATTGGAAGGAGTGCCGATAAGAAGAGTCGGACAAAGAGAGGAAGAGGAGAGGATATGAAGGTAAGGTGCGTAGTTGAATGTTTTTCTTCTTTTTGCGAAATATGAGGACGGGGAAAGAGGAAAGCGATAGAGAAAGCCAAACTTCGCTCGGGGCTGGATAGAGGGCGCTTTCTCCCGAGGGATCAGCCATTATAATGGTCCTTTTTCTCAGGTGATCGTCGAAATAAAAAGAGGAACGCTGCAGCAAGGTGGCGTAAAATTATTTATCGAGACGGAATGTTTCAGGAAAGTTAAACAATTTCGATCGATATATTGTTTATCGAAATTCGAAGGCGTAAAGCGATCGATAGGTCAAAAAATTAAAGGAGCAGAGAACGGGTTTAGGAAAGGAATGTTCGTTTTTACGGTCATTCCACTAGCTTGAATTGAGGAGGTGACGAAATTTTCGCATAAAAGGAAAACACGAATGAATGGCATTAACAAGTTAAGAAATCATGCAGCTGAAATTTATCCTTCTGACTCCGTTTCTTCTTCTTTGAAATATCACAGTTTTTGGTCCTTCGGGTAATTTTAGACATAAATAACCAATATAATAAGAGACTTTGAACTATGATCCGGTTGCCGCGTTTTATGAATGAATTAACATCCCCTCTTCTCTTAAAATCGATCCACTCATCCGAAACATGTTACTTCAATGAAAATTTAATAACGGGCTCTTTTTGTTTTTATTTCCTTTAAAAGGGCAATGAAAATAATTTTGTTTCTAACCTCTCTTCAATTCGAAGCATAAACTATAGCTATTTGCCAAAAAATCTCATATTTCATCTCTCGCGTCCCGTTAACTGCCAATTCTCTCTGTGGTTTTCCTCCAGACTTAATGAAAAAGTAAAGAACACGAAAAAGTGGCACAATTATTGCAACAATACCGATTTTAGAGGGCGCGCAACGATAATAGTAAAGATGCGAAAACTCACGAGACGCGTCAATCCTGAGATTTTTTATAGGTCAGTTACCTTTTTAGGGTTTTCAGACATATTAGACCGCTTTTACGCCGCATGAAGTTCTCCAAACTGCCCATAATTTCAGTTAAGTTACGGAAGAATAGATTTATTTCCTTACCGCCAGCTCAGCATATAAACACACAAAAAAATGTACATGCATAAATGACAAGAGAAAAATTGCCCCATTTTAAATCTATAGCCAATTTCACGCACTAGTATCTTCTGTTGCGAAAACGTAGTTATTTAAACGTTTCTCGGTACGGAGATAAGATTAGTCCTCAACACCATCGCTTACGGACGCAGATACAAAGAATAATACTTTTCTGTGATATCCATCTATGCAGGAAACTCGAAAAAGAAATGATGAGAAAAATAAACTAATGTGCTACACGAATAATCGCTATTAATTGGAAACGATTTTAAACGCTTTCGACCGCGATTAATTTTTATTTCTATACGCACCCAAAATTGAGACGTCGAGTATCCTACGGCAGACGATGAAGCGTTTGGAGTGTTATCCGATGAATTGTCAGCCCTTAACAGAGCGATTTCGTCGCGACTGATTCATTCGTCGCCCTTCATCCGGGTCTACACCGACGGAAATACAACATTTTCCCCCCGGAAAAAAAAACAACATAAAATTTTAAAAAAAAAGCTAATTGACAGTACCGAAAAGGTAGGAGTGTAGGAGAGGAGGCTCGATTTTCGGATTTGGAGAGGGAAAGGGAGGGATAGAGGTGGTTTCCATACTCCCCTCCCTCCCCCCCCCCCCAGCTCCCTTCACTCGGGTCGAGGGTCGCAAGAGGACAGGGGTAGTTTCCAAGAGTCTCCACCCTGCGCCGCCACCTAAAAACCTCCCCTCAAACCCTCCTCCCCTTTTCCCACCCTTTCGCCAAGCGCCATGCACCCTCGCTCCCTTCCCCTCCGCTGCCTTCCCTTCCCCTAACGCGCCTCCCTCCCTCCTCTCCTTCCCTCCGCCGTATAAAGCCCTCCACTCTTCGTTCGGGCACAGAGGAGTCTCCCGCGTCGACCCCCGTCCACCCGCCGACTCTCTCTCTCTCTATCTCACACACACACACACACTCTCTCTCACTCACTCGCGTCGTCTCACTCCAAACACGCAAGCCCTCTCGCCCGCTCAGCTCTCTCACTCGTCCCCACGCCTCGCCGGCGCGCGCTCTGATACCTCTCTCGCTCTTCCGAGGACTCTGTACAAAGAGAAAGAGTGTGTGTGGGGGAGATACATACGCGCGGGCACTCTTTCCCTCTCAGGGGAGTCTTTCGGGTGAGAAGGTGATCCGCCGCCGGGTGCAGAGAAGAGAGGCACCACCCGCTCCCAAAAGCGAGAGAGAGAGTGTGTTGAGTGAGAGAGGAGGAGGAAAAAAACGACCCGTCAAGCCACAGAAGGAGAAAGGTAAGTAAAACCCTTAATCTCTCATACGTTGTTGCTCGCCTCTTTTTCGTCCCGTATTTGTTAGGCACGTAGAGGACCCTTATCTTCCCTCTAAAAAAGCGTTAATTAATTTCTTAGCCTCGCGATATAAAAAATTAGCGGGAAGTATTCTTCCAGGATACTATTTTTATACTGCGGATTATGGAGTTGCGAGTAGAATGGGAGTAATGAAATTTTTCTTGTTTCCATAACTTCGTTCGGAATGTGCTCTTTCAAGAAACAAAGTTGGAAATTTGCAGATTAAGAGCGTTAAAAAATGTTCCGGTATTTTGACAGGGAGCGGCAGAAATGTGAACGCATGAGGTGTGGTTATAAAATAAGATATGTTAAACACGAGGTATATTAAATTGCGGATTGGCGTCTTTTTGGCTGCTGCCTTGATCTATAGATTATTTTCCCGTCCATTCTTATTCTTCGGGACCATAAAATACATCGAGTGATTCCGGTCTGCTATATTTTAAAATGGGAGTCGAAATTATAAGTGAACGTTCTATGTTGTTTTATAAAAAAGATGAATAATTAAATATTTGAATTTATTAAATTTATAAAGATCGATGTTTGATAATATACATTACCCGTCCATTAAGTAGGTGTGATTCTTTAAAGCAAATGTTTTCGTAGAATTAGATTTGTAAAGGAGAAAATATTGGTTTTAGCTTTTTATATAGTTAAACTGTTTACGCAAATTACAATGAGTGCATTTCCCCAAAGTACACTTAAAGGCATATTTATTAAAATATTGTATAATATTTTTTACCAAATTTAATTTACTTTTCCTTAACGGTTTTCCAAGAAAACTATAAAAAAGCATTTGTTAGTTTCTAACAAGAATTTTCAGATAAAAACAAATAAATATGTTGGTTCTATTTAATAAATAATTTATTACAGTTAAAGTAAAACTATATCCAAGCAATCTTATTTTCCTTGAATGGTGACCGTTATAAGACCTTCATTTTAAATAATATTATAGCGAATAATTTGACTTGGCGTCTGTAATGCCCTCTTTTAGTGACCTCCAGTTTAAAATTAATTTTAGAGATTTTTTTGACCATGTTTCCAGAGAATGTGGATATAAAAAACGAATTTTAATATTTTCAATTAGCGATTTAATAAAATGATCTTTTTGTATATTCTTCCTTAAATTTAATCGGCCACCATAAAATTTAACATGCATTCTATTTACAGTTTTTGTTATTATGCTAACAATCAGACAAGAAACTTCGGAGCATTATTCGAAAAGTTCATAATCCAAACGCGGTATGAGTTCGAATATCTTTAGCGTTTCAAGGCATCGCAAAACAATAATAATACTTCTGCAGAAGAAAGTGGTTATAAGTTTCCGAGCATAACTCCATCACGAGCCGGCGACATTCTCCCATCAATAACCATCCACGTCGAAAGAACAGCGCACGAGCTCCCACGCATTTGACGGAACTTCACCCTTCCACCGAGATACATCTAAAAAATAACGCATGTTTCCTTACACACGGTCCTAGCGAAATGGGCTACTTTAGAATTCAGAAGGCGGAGAATAATCTCTCCTCCTTTCCTATATTTCGCACACATCTTGAGTAGACATCAGAAAGAGGTTTTTTGTTGAGGAGTTGGGAGAGAGGGGAGAGAGAGAGAGAGAAATGGGAATAGACCTAAGACTTGGAAACGGGACGTGCATCTGATGCGACGAGTCGAACCCGTGATTGCATGCAAACGTGACCGCGAGGGTAGATTGGAACAGAAGTCATGAGAGAGAGAGAGAGAGGGAGAGAGAGAGGCGGAGTGAGTTTGGAGATAGAGAAGGAGGATGATTGGGAGGAGGGAAGGTCGGTCACGAATGGGTCCCAGCGGCCTCAGAATTCAACTGCCCCGTGCACTCGTTTTTTTCCCCTAACCCTTTATTTTTTTTCTTCCCTAGCAGAAACCTCTTTCGCTTTGGGCTCCCCTCCAACGTTCTCGCGCTTGTCCTTAACCGCAGAGAATCTTCTGGTGCTGAAAGGAGGCGTCTTGTTTTTTTTTACGGAACGACAACGAGAAAGACAAAAAGAAGACGGATCAATCTTTCCTTTCTTTCTCCAACCCTTTTTTAATCCGTATTTTTTCCTTGTTCTGCTTCTCCCTCTCTGTTTCTCTTAGCGTTTGGCGGAATTGGAAGAAAAAATGTCCCGTCTAGCCTGTACTGCTCCCTCAGGAGTCGAGAGAGAAGGAGAGAGGTAACCTAGGAGACGGAGGGAGAGGCGGAGTATGGAAGGAGACGCAGAGGAAAGGGTTAAGAGACAAGAGCGAAAATAGGACCACTCGATCAATCACCGGGCGCTTCCCATTCACCACCCGTTGCGTGTAATTCACAAGGAACTCGCTTGCTTCCATCTTCGTTCCGTCCCTTTTCCTTTTGTTCTCCTTTCCACTTTCAATCACCTCAAGTACACCTCGATAAACACCTCTCTCTCTCTCTCTTCCTCTCATTTTCAGCGACCGGTTTTGCAGCGATTCGATCGAACAAGAAAACATTCTCTAATTTACGGAAAGCGCACACGCGCACACAAACACGCAAATCAAGTTTATATTATACATAATCATTTTTCATATTCATCCCAGAGATGTATGACAAGGATTTTACATATCACATTACTAACTAAACACAATCGCGAACGACGCAAGCTGGGAATCGTAAGTTGAACATATTAACGCGCGCAAGACAGAGGAGAAATAGATCCATTGTTATTTTCGTCCATCCATTCTTCTCCACGCATTAAAGCGCCCTCTCTCTATCTTCCTTTGCCTCTCTTTCCATCTTTCGAATTCGGGCGATTCGTTTCTTTTTTAGGTAAGAGTTTCCAACCTATCTTTTATTTTTTGTTCTCTTGATTCGATGAACCGATTGCAGAATGGAAATTTTCGAAGGGCGAAAAAAATGTAATATATCTCAATTGAAAGGTAAAAAGAGATGCGTTCTACGCCGAGGATTTAAACATTTTTTTGCCGAGGGATTCGAGTTCGTTACTGTATCTAAGCGCAATCAGCGAGTTAAAATTTTCGCTTCAGTCTTTAGTTATTAAAACAAATATTTTAAGTTTTGAATGACCGCCTTTGATCTAGAAGAGAATATTTGATAAGTTTTGGTATTTGGAAAGTCTTAAACTAACGTCCCTCTGAACAATACCGAAAAATTGATTTTATTCAAAAAACGTCGATAGTATCCTCCGCACATACGTGCAAATGGATTCTGATGTAAATTAAAAGGCATTGGCCTATCATCAATAAGGTCGCGGGTTCGAATCCCGCCAAGGGCCTGGTCGTTGTGTCGTTTTCATAATTTCATATTTCATCAATCATGTGTGTGTGTGTCTGATGTGGAAGACAACGGGAAACCACCACATCATATGTGTTTATTTCATAGCCATTTCAAACCAATCTTAGGATTGAAAAACCCTGAATGAATAGTAGCAGGGTAGCTAAATTTATGGAGATTACATCGGCGAACTTTTTTTCTTTTAGAGAAGTTTTTGTTTTAATAAATAACACCGAAGACGGCGTTGTAATCAACTCTGGAATTTAAACAGTTGGAAGAATGCCATTGAATAAAATTTTAAATTCAGATAACGCTTTAAACCCCTTAGCTCTTAAGGAAATATTACCTTCGAGAAATAATTCCTCCTCGGCCCTTTTAACTGAATTCCACAGCACAAGTCTTTTCGCCTTCGTTCTCCGTATGAATTCAGTCAATTTTTTTAAAGGGACATTTTAATATGCCTTTCAGCCGTTTGACCGACATTATCATGGTGCGTTTCTTTAACCTCCCTGCGCGCCCTCTCTGGAGCTAATTCCCTTTCTGGTTGACGAGCTTTCACTCTTCCGCCGAGGCTGCTTTTTGTGTCGTTTTAGCCTCATTATTTCTCTTTCTCTCTATCTCAATGTCTCCATTCCCGGAATTGCGGTAAAACGAAGCTCGGTATATCAGCTTAATTAAGACCGCCATGCGGCGCAAAAAAATTGAAACGCGAGAATCTCGGGAGGAAAAAAATTCAAGAAAAAATTCAGTAACTTGTTTTACCTCCACTTGGCCAATGTTCACAGATGTTGGAATTTTCTGTTCCCTCGTTTCGTTTAGTCTGCGGTAGAAATAAGTTAACGAACTAAAGATATCTCTCCTTAAACCCTCTTCGCCAATTAGCATAGCAGCGCATTCAGGTTCGAGCTTACCAAATTACGGATCAAGATAGAAAGAGAGGCTTCTTCCGCGGAACACGCCAAGGACAAAACGAAATATATGTGAGATTTGGTTAATGAAATTTGCTTATGCTAGTCGATGCTAAACATATATACATACATATAACAGCGGTATCCAATAGAATTGAAAAAATTACCGTCTTCGTCAATGAAATATACGCAGTATTAATTCCCAAAAATTTCAAAGAAAGTTGGAGTCTCTATTATTCATCATAAACTGTTGTTATTATCATTAATTATTTATTCGTAAATTCATTAACATTATTTTCTCTAATAAATTTAATATTATTCTTTCAGAAGAATATGTCTAGGTACGAGTGCGTATGCAACAACCAATAACATATGTATTACTAGCTGAAACGCCCGGCTTCGCTCGGGAAAGAGTAGCAAACGATTTTTATTGCTCGGAGCAAATGTTCCCCATCCCTTAATTACCTACACAAGAGATGCTTACATTAACATTTACTATTTTATGTATTGTATTGTACGTATTAACGTCTTACTTAATATTCACATGGATAGATGCACCGAAGCCTTTAAAGCGACAATAAAATTATGTGGATTATGTCAATACTATTAGCCAAAACGTAAACAATAAACAACATCTTGGTTACCGAACAAATGTAAGTGGATGTATCGATTTATCTTGCGATAAATCTTTCAATGTTAATGGTAAAAGATAAAAATGTTCTAATATTCCTTAAAAATCATTTGACTCACATTAAAAGTATTCATAGACTATATTTAGGCAAATCTTGGCGTTAGCTATTCTTCCTCTACGGCGTGCCACGGCGTGGATTTTCCTTGCATTAATATTTACGTGTATATCTCCCTTTGAAGAGGACAACAATTAAGAAATTTAGCTTTGTTGCCTTCTGGAAAATGAACATCTAAACCGATAAATTTTGCGCTTAAAGGAAAATTTCGAGCGATTATAATGTAATACCATGAAACATGAACAGAATTAAAATACTCAGTCATTCATCCGTAAAATAATCCATTTCCCGTGATCGTAAGTTAATATTTAGATATATTTATATCCACGTCAGTGAAGGGTTGCATGGCATTTTGGGGTTTCTCCACACCATTTCCCATTAATTCTTATGGAAATAATATTTTGTTGACCCCATGGGGTATAAGAGACCCCACGGTCTGCAAACATAGACCAAGTTCTTCCTTCGGTCCATAGGTGACCCATGAAACTTTTGAGTTCGATAGCTTCAACGGTGTAAAAACGTATAAAGAAAATACATACACACAAACTAAAATATTTATAAGATAACATATTTTTAAATTGCAAATTTCTGTGTAATTATTTTTCTCCCGACGATGCCGTTAAATCGGGCAGGAAAGTAGAATAAACTATATAACTGATAAAAATCTTAAATTCTTCACATGTGGGGAATGGAGATCTTATTGAACAACTCTGATATATAAGATGTGCGATAGAAGTAACCACCTTTTCGAGCAGGAAAAAATGCAGTAGATGAATATATTAATATTAAATTCTCTCCTTTTGGCGTTAAAAATTGTTACTTCCATCAGCTATTCGTCACCTATTATGGTGAAGCTGCAAAACCTTTATTGTTACACAATTTATATTCTGCGACCAGCGGTTGGAAGGCTATTTCGGTCTGCCGTAACTCAAGAAGACGGGCGAAATGACACCACTGTGGCGAACTTCCTTCTTCCAAGCATTGATCTGTCACAGTCGTCATCCAAACGTTAATTATCTTGTTTACGGCTCGAACCGTTTTTTTTAAATCGGCGATCGCTAGGCTTCCAATGTTGCCTGTGAAGAGATGTTAAAGATTGTGGTCTCTGCAACTTCCTTCGAAGAACATTTTCCAAAGTGCATACGATACGTCACTGATTTTTAATACATGCGTGCTTGCTTTGCCTGTCTTTGCTGTGGATGGGAAGGCCTTGTTAGAAGGGTGGTTAGCGTGTCTTGCTACTAATGCAAGGGTCGCGGGCTCGAATGTTGCCGAGAGCATGGCCGTGTGAGCTTGTCATACAATCTATTATAATACACGAAATTGGGGAAACCTGTTTGTGTTAAAGAACTCATTATGTACTATAATAAAATGGTTTTTAATGGAAACCAGAGGGTAGTGAAGTAATATCAAGCTAGAGAAGTGTATTAGAAAGAATTAGAGAAATATCAATTAAGGGAACCGAAATTTAAATTCTGAAATATATCTACAGCAATGAAAAAATAAAAATAAATAAAAATCTTAGGTATTTATCGTGGAGAAAAAACATTCACAATTTATCTGCGGAGGCACTGAAACTTTTTATTATGGGTTTCCTGTAAAAAAACTCTATAATGTATATTTTAAATAATTTTGTTCACAATTAAACGAAAATAACCATAATCTCCGTATAAATTTTATATTTATATCCACATCGGAGAAGAATTTACAGATCTGCAAATGCCAATGACGTTTTTGAAGGTACGTTTATTGTTAGCCTTTTGTTGAGTGTAGTAGTATAAGCAATTAATATACGTTTCAGGATTATTTGGGTCGGAATGCTGACTTTTCTCCGCCAAATGGCCAATATCTTATAACCCAGAGGGGCTTAGCGGAGTGAACGTTCTAAAGTGCGCTGCTCCTTCCTTCCTCCTTTTGAGGGCGCGCTTTGTCATAAAGACTTTTTCGAGAACGTTGTCGAAAGTTGGCTAATGACGGCGTTGGATTCGGGTGGCGTTTCCGCGTGATCCTAGCGTGTACGGGAGGGTGGGCGTGACGGCGGTCTCGGGCTCTCTAAGCACGTAATGCCACTAAAGAATAAATGGTACGAGATGGTTTTCATTCTTTTTTTATTTCTCAGGTTTATTATTTTTAGTCCCGAGTGTGTGAAACTGGAGCGTAATTTTTTTTACACGCAATGACCGAACGGGATAAAATCATTTACCTACATTTAAAAACGTTGGAACACCCTTGATTGGTTTCCAAGTGTTATTTTGTAGAATTAACGGATTAGTTTTTAATATATAGAATATCGGATAGAATATATTTCTATCTAAAATGAAGTAATTCATTATATTATACTGCTATATTCTGACTTTTGAATTGACAATATTTTACTTTTTAATTATAAACCAAGGGTGTATTAACATTTAGAAGCACTGATAGCATAAAAATTGAGGAAAAAATTATTGCCCTTTAGTAAAACTTGAAATCATAAAGACCCCAAAATGTTTTTTATACTGCTTTATTGTGTCGTTTAGTGTTTCAAGATTAATTATCTCCAGAAAATTTTAATTATAGCGTTATTTGAAACAGAAGCGCCTTTAAAAAACAACGTAAAATACTTTGTCTTTTGGGGTTCAGTCGAAAAGGAGAAAAAAGTTTTTTTAAAGACGGAATAAAAGTGAGAGAAGTGAAACGAAAACACGAACGGCAAAATCTCTTACTGATAAAGCGATCGGGAATTACATTCAGACGCTTGCAAATTAGCGGCCGTATAAAAGGATCCTCAGTATGTTCAGTGAGAGATATTTAGCATACTCTCCCTCTCTCTATCTCTCTCTCCCTTCAAATCGGTGCCAAAATGCGATTACGCTTTGTCGCTATACGAATGCTAATTGAAAACACTCATTTGTCTCTCTCAATGGAGCCTAATTCTCTTTCTCCCTCTCCAATCAGTTTTCAGGCACCAAATTGGATATTTGCTTTCGGGATTGGGATAGAAGAAGAGGAGGAAGTAAAAACAAGATGGTAGCATATAGATCAGATCCTTCTCGAGAAGCAGTAAAGAGAATCGATATGCCCACCACTCCATTATGGTGCGAAGAACCCGATTCGGTATTATGCGCAGAAATTTTGAAACTTTCGGCGCTAACCTGGATGATTCATTTCATAAAATAACAAAAGATATTACTCCATCATGCGAGCGAGTTTTAGGAAAGAAACGATTCAGGAAGGCGAGTCGGAAACAAAAACATGTACATGCTCCTCATTTGTCTTCCAGCAGGTATTTACAAAAAAATATCGTTGCCTAGAGCCACTAGCGGAAATTTAACTAGATATAGCAAAAAAAATTGAAATGCCACATAAATAAAAACGCGAAAAATTCACTAAAAATCAACCAAGGAGCTAAATGAGAGTCAGAAGGTGGTTTGAGAAGGATGAATGAGGTTTGGGGAGAGGTAAGAAATGGAATAGCACGAGAGAGAGAGAGAGAGAGAGTAGGGAGGCGGAAGGTTATGGAAATATAGGATAGGAAAGAGCGGGAAGGATAGAGGCATCTTGTAAGGCTTGGGGAGGCGGAAAAGTTCGGGGATAGGAATGGGGCAAGCTGCCTCTGAGAGGGAGGTGGGGGGAGAGAGGGAGGGAGAGAGAGAGGCGCACCTCGGAGGGTTTCTCATGGGGGAGGTGCAGGAGTGCGCCGTCGGGACCCGAATCGAACGAGGATTCTCTACCTCGCTGCGGCAACCTAGGAGAGGCTGAGGGAGGGAAAAGGGGGTAGAGAGGGTGGATGAGAGCGCACGCCTGCGAGGGTATGTCCCGAGCTCCTACACCAGCTGCAGTATTGGAACTTAAAGCGTGAGAGAGAGAGAGAGAGAGAGAGAGAGAGAGTCTCCATTGCTCTTGTCGCTCCGCGTTAAATGGGGAAGAATAGTTGAAGTAAAAAACGAAGAGGCTAGAAGTATTTCTTTTAAATAATTTTTATATTAATCACATTCGATATATATATATATATATATATAATCCCCAAGATCGTGGATACAGAATGGGAGGAAGTGAAAGCCAGCATCAAAGATACCTTGAATAAAGAGATTGGGAAACAAGAGAAGAAAATCAGAAAACCATGGATCACTAAGGAAATGCTGGAGAATATGGATGAGAGAAGGAAATGGAGAAACGTTAACAGTGATGAAGGTAGAGCCAACTATAGACGCATAAACAATGAGATGAGAAGGGTAACAGATAAAGCTAGGGAAAATTGGATAAAAGAAAAATGTGAGGAAATACAACAGATGGATAAGTTAGGACGATACGATATGATGTACGCTAGGGCACTGGAGTTAGAAGATAAGAAGCCTAATGGGATTCATGGTAAAGGAATTATTAATACAGATGGGAAAATAGTCGCAGAACCTAAGGATGTAGCACAGGTATGGGAAGAATACACTAAGGAACTATACTAAAAAGCAGGCAGGATCGGTAGAAATGGAACTGGAAGAAGAGAATTGCATTGAAAAAGACAACTTGGGACCAAGTATAATGAAAAGCGAAGTAGAAAAGTTGATACTGGAACTAAAGAAAGGAAAAGCTACAGGCAGCGATGGAATACCGGTAGAGGTACTTAAAGTCATGGGATCGAAAGGACTAAAAGTGATAACGAAACTAATTAACATGATTTACGACTCGGGAGAGTGGCCTCAGGATATCTTAGATGTAACAATGATCCCTCTAAAGAAGAAGCCAAAGGTAATGCAGTGTAAGGACTACAGAACGATATCCTTACTGTCACACACTTCGAAGATCATCGCGAAGATTCCTCATAAAAGACTAGAGAAAAAGGCCGAAGAAATGCTAGGGGATGATCAATTCGGCTTCAGAAAAGGACGTGGAACCAGAGATGCTACCGGTGTAGTGAGAATCATATTAGAAAGGGCAATAGAGTACAGTCAAGATTGCTGCGTATGTTTCGTCTACTGGCAGAAGGCCTTTGATAGAGTAAATTGGGTACTGCTGATGAGGATATTAAAGGATATAGGTGTAGACTGGAAAGACAGGAGACTGATCAGGAATCTCCATGTGAATCAAGTTGTAAAGGTCAGGTTGGAGAATACGGACACCAGCGGAGTACATATCGGTAGAGGAGTGAGACAGGGCCGATTCTATTCAATATATATGGAGAGAGACTAATGCAGGAAGCGTTAGAAGGCACGGGAGATTTCAAAATCGAAGAAAGGATTATAAGAACAGTGAAATACGCGGATGATCAAGTACTTCTAGCAAGAAAGGAAAAGGAACTCTAGAAAATGGTAAATAGACTAGTGATAACAGGTAGAAAATACGGTATGGAAATTAATACAGAAAAATCCAAGGTCATGCGAATATCAAGTAAAGAAGAAGAAAATTGGAACATAAGTATTGGAGGAAAGCCATTAGAACTAGTTTCACACCATAAATACCTTGGAAGCATCATAACGAGAGAAGCAAATTGTACAGATGAAATCAGGACTAGAATAACAAAACGAAAAGCCGCTTTCAGAAGAAAGAAACTCCTGCTAACGGGAAATATAAAGCAGGAAATCCGCAAGAGGTTGATAAAATGCTATGTATGGAGTATAGCTTTGTACGGAGCAGAAACATAGACGCTAAGGAAAAATGATATTAAATACTTGGAAAGCTTCGAAATGTGGACATGGAGAAGAATGCTGAAGATAAAATGGACAGATAGGGTGAAAAATGAGGAAGTACTACGAAGAATAGGAGAGAAGCGAACGATTATACAGACTATCAGAAAGAGGAAGGCGAACTGGATTGGGCATTACCTGAGGAGAGAGTGCATGATTAAAGAAGTGCTAGAAGGAAAACTGGATGGAAAAAGAGAAAGAGGTAGGAAAAGATTTCAGCTAGTAGACGACTTGAAAGGGAAAGAGAGCTCTCAAGACATGAAGAAAACTGCGGAAAATAGGAGTATATGGAGAACCAAGTTTAACCTAGAATAATCACGGACCTGTCAACGGACAGACTACCTATGATGATGATATAATCCCTATCTCATTGGTTGCGTCGGTGTCGTCACCGGATGTATATGCATCGTTCCCGTGAGCTGCTACCAATCTTGCTAAGGTGATACAAGCCTACATGAAGGTGATACAAACCTCCATATATATATATATATATATATATATATATATATATATACACGCGACTAATGAGATAGAGATTAATATGGTTTTTATTTTAATAAAAAGATAGGACTGAAACTAGGATGTTGTGGTTTATAACGGTGCCTTTTTCGCTTCCTATCTCTCTCTCTCTCTCTCTTTTGTAAGGTTTGGTTGATTTATATCTTTTATAAGCCGCACCCAAAGACGATCGATCATTTTCCTCTGGCGGTCCTCTCCAAAAGGACAAGGACGTTCGCGATACAATGGAATCGTGTGGTCAAAATGGAAGGGATCGAGTGGGCCAAAAAGGAATTGAATATGTATATGGAAGACGCTATTACAAGCGGTAGGAAAAAAATCGAGGTTCGTGTGTTACGTGCGTCCCTATCTTTTTTCTTTTTTATTATTATCTCAGGTCCATCGCTTTAAGATAAAAAGTGGGCGTTTTTATTTCTTATGTTTTTACTGTAGAGTAGGAGAGGTTAATATGGTCCGACAAAACTAGACGGAATTCTCAGTTCGCGTGCGATCGATAAAATTGTATCCGAAATTCATTTTTGGGAAGTGGGAATGAATGGAAAGAATGGATAGGTTTAAAAAAAATGAAAAGCCAACAGCCGTTTTGAACGAGTTAGAATGGGGCGATGTGACTTGGGTCGACATGGCGACCGGATTAGGGCGATTTTCTCCTTCTCTTTCTCTCTCTCTCATTCGTAAATCTCGCGCTGAACTATTTCGGTTGATAGGTGGTCTGGAATTCTCAACCGATTTAAGCATTTTTTATTTAGTTAATATGCAATAAGAGGATAATATCGATGCAGAAAGGAAACATATATACGGGTGAATGAAGCCCATATAGAAATGTCGACTGTGCTGCGAGGATTTATAAAAATAAATGATAAATCCAATTCGATTGGCATTGGGAGTTTGGTAATTCAATTTGAGCTCAAAAGTAATTTTAAATTACTAAAATCGACACAGATAAATCCCTTTACAGAGCGTATTTCGGCGAAATAACCCCTCAAATAGGTTTAATATACGCATCGTTAGGGTCTATTTGAGTTTTCAAAGCGAATCCTGACCGGTTTAATAGTCATCATTGTATCCTTATTCAGAAAAGGTTGATGAGGCACTCCATTTGCATGTCCCAGCGTTTAATAAGTAAATACGAAATGCGGTTTCCTTTAAAGAAGGTAATTTCATCGTTTTTTAACAGAGACCCTAAGAGCAAAGCGATTATTTTATATTTACTCGGTTCTATTTCAACATTCCTCCAGGACTCCTCCCATTTTCCAAATAAATAATCCTCGAATTCCTGAATAACTCCTGCCGATGTAGCGAAATGGTTATTTATTTCCATTCTCGAAACCGGCGACGAAACTTCTTTAAGGAGGAAAAAATATAACGATCCGTGTGAATTGAGAACTTGTTTCCAGAAGTCTTAAGCCCAATTTGCAATCGAGGGATGGAGGAGGACAATGGTAGTTGGGGATAGACGGCGGAGGATTTGTCGTTAAGGAGGAGGAGGAGAGCGGGGGGGGGGGGAATGAGTGAATGCGAGATGAGTAATACAGAAAGAGACGAGAGGATCCCAAAGAATACGCGAGAGAAGAAGAGGGGGAGGGAATGAATAGGAGGGAGAGGGGAAAGGGGAGGGGAGAGGGGGAGGGGAACGGGAGAATAAAGACCAGTTCGAGGGATTTCGGAGATAGAGAGCGAGATCGGCTTAGACTAGTGGATTTAAGATTGTACACGTCTTGACGTGGGAAGTTGGCGTGAGGTATAGAGGGGTGGGAACCGTGTTGTAAAAGGGGTGAGTGTGGGGTAGGAGGGGTGGAAGAGGAGAGAAGAATTGCTCTTCTTGCTCGGGGACAAAGAAGAGGGTAAAGACGGTCCCATTTCGGAAGTTTTGTTTCCTCTCCTCAAACTCCAGTCGCAAACTTACGCTTCGCGGATTTCTTTTTTTCTTTCGCCACTTAGTTCTTCCGAACGCATCGTCTTCTCAAATCCGCCTTTCTTTATCCCTTCCACGCTGCTCTACACACACGCACACTCACCCGCACGCTCATCAAAGTCTTCCTTTCCTCGATGCGGCGCATTTTAAGCCGCTTCGCGAAGAAATGTCCACAGAGTGAGTGGGCGGAAAGTGGGAGAGGGTGGGATGGGAGGCTGTCGAGAGGGAATATGGTCTCAAAGAAGGGGTAATTGTGCGGATCGGTCGATGAAAGTGAGAGTGAGGAAGAGGGAGGAGGAGGACAAACACGTTGATGCAGAAGAGGAAATGAGGTAGGCGGTAGAGGATTTCATTTCTTGAAATTATATTAAAATGACTTTCGCCACGTTCATTAAGGTTAATTTATTTATCAGCAACTTAGCATTCATGGCTCATTCGAGGAGCTCTTCAATTTATTTTAGTAGCATTTTTCAATCCAATGCAATGGAGGTTCCCAGTTCATGATGTTTGTTTGTAATTTATCATTATTTAATAGAGGGTTGGACTTATTTAGCCAAATTTCACCTATTATTTTAAGCATGGCTTTATCAAGAATATAAGGAGATAAAAATGTGTTGATGGCTAGTTTATGCGAAGGAATTTCAAATATTCCAGGTGACATTTGATCTGAAATAGTAATGAACAAAATATCCTGCATTTGACTGTAAGTTAAGCAATACAGTACTTATTGTTTATCTTAAATCGTTTACGCAACATTTTTCTCTTACTACTTCACCATAGATGATACACATATTGGAAACACTGGCTTTGATATTTATTTAATGAAAGTTCTATCCATTCTAAAATATTTCTCCCATTAATAGTCGGCCGAAAGTACCCATATGAAAAATTAGATTAAATGGGTGGGATGTGACTCACGCGTCCGCAAATCGATTCTGGGTCTTTTACTCTTAAGAAAGAATGTCTCTAACCTCTATAATGATCTTAAGGTCGATCGATCGTTTCTGCAGGATTTGATGGAGTATACTATCTTGA
Source organism: Uropetala carovei (assembly GCA_036926305.1). Taxonomy (NCBI): domain Eukaryota; kingdom Metazoa; phylum Arthropoda; class Insecta; order Odonata; family Petaluridae; genus Uropetala; species Uropetala carovei. The sequence goes on from JAXCHB010000143.1 coordinate 86,518, forward strand.
TTGTAGACATGCATCACGTGTCGTTTGATTCGTGGAGGGTTACAGTCCAATGAAACAAGGCTGTGAAATACAAATACAAAAAACTGATGCGATTCCGACTTTGGAGGTGGAATATTTAAAAAATATATTTTATTTTTCATGGCTTAAGGAATTCGTACCTGCAATCGTGCACGATGTGTAATTGCAAATTTGGTTTCAATTCATCATTAGCAACTCTCGATCGGAGTTTGAGTTAAGAAATCCCATCATTGATTTTTCATTCCACTTATTATGCCTTTCTTATTCTCTTACTTCGGCACATTTTCGAATTGCTCATATGAATGGAGAAAGAATGTTATGGAAGTAGGAAACCGTCGATTCCGAGGAGATTCTCAACAAAGGGTCGACAGCAGTGTCCATAGCATATCAACATTCATGCCTTTAGCCAATCCCTTTTCGAGTGGACGTATGAACTGATGCAAACATTTGATTGTATAAAATTTGCTTTGGGTATACTATATTGTTTTCAATTGGGAGAGATATGAATGCTTTAAATTACGATTTCAATCATGAATCGAGGAATGGAATCAATATAAGTATTCCATTAAATTTTCGTAAACATCTGTTACAGACTGAATGTTACATTCTCGAAATCATGTTTCCACTTAAAATGGCGTGAGTACGTTCGAAAAAAAAACAACGGTGGAGAGAGTTTTTGTTAAAAGAATTCTCTCGAGCATCTGCCATTTTCGCTTAGCTGCGAAAGAATTTCGGGATCATTTCTAGAAAAGTAAATTATATCCTAGCCATCCTCCACTATGATTTTCTTCCACTTATTATTTATTTAAAAACTCAACTGGCATTTGAAGAGCGGCGGGCATTATAATAAAAGCATTCCGTGGTTCAGCTGTTCCTTCCCTTCGTAATTGGATGATTAAAAAGTCGTTTGGGTGAAAGTGAAAAAGAGATGTTAAAACAACAGCCGATAACCAATAAGGAAAAGAGGTTAAGCATATGGAAAAGAGGGGGAAAGAGAGAGAATGGGAGGATTGAGGGGAAGTAAAAAAGGGCCGTTATGACGTACGGAAAGAGGTGGCAGGAGGAGGAAAAGAAGGATGATTTAAGGTACCGTCCACGGGGAATTCGAGGAACGAAAGGATGCGGCTACACTACGACGGATTTGGGATATATATTTTTCATGGAGCATCTTTCCATTGAGGCTAATTCGATACAAATTTTTGGCACATCGTAAATCGTCCTCGATAAACAACCCCATCTGTAGTCTAGATTACCGGAGCATAAAAATATAAGAGGGAGGGATCTATAGTAGCCTCCCACCGCCTAGAAGATACAAGGAATTTACGCGGGGATCTCACTCCCTAAAAGAGGATGTATAATTCATACCTCTTCCCATCCCTCTCTCCTTGCGCCTTCCTCACTCTCCGCACCCATCTCCTCCTTTCCCACGATACACCATAATTCGTTAGCGGAAGGTTGTGTCAAAGCCTCTTTTAATTAAAAGATTTCCGTTAAATCTGTGGAAAATTCCCCCGAACTCGCCGGGATATCTTCTCCGCATAACTCGACGAGAAAATGAATCCAGGTTTATTCTCAAGTTTGATTTACTTCGATTTAATGCGCTGAATATTTATCGGCCTGTCGCCATCGGCAATTATTATTATTTTTGGAGTATGTTAGACGGCAAATTATTTTTATGTGGAGAAATATAACTGCCAAACGTGATGAAAAAATATTTGTATAACTTTTTCGTGAAAACGCATCGCCAAAGTGGTTTATTTTGAGGATTGGATTTCGAATTATACCATTAATGTTCCTCTGTGTTGTTGTCGATGCGTTCTTTACTCTATTTAGCTCATGGCAAATCCTGTTGATCCATTTTAATAGCCGAATCTTCAATTCTGTTCATAACTTTCTCAGAACCCCTATCTTCTACTTTTACCTTCGATCGGTAGTCTTCTCTCCTTCGTGTCCATTTTCATAGTTCCGCTTATTTTGAAAATTAGTTTTAACGATTCATAAGGTCTGTTTTCAATCGCTTACATCTTCATTGATCAATCAAATATGCTTCATACTATTCTGACTTATTTCCAATATTTATTCCTGCATTCGTCTTAAATCAGTTCCTTATCGAAAATCTCAAACAGATACCCGCAGGTTGTTAAATAATCGATAAAATATGAGTAATGACTGCAGGCGCAATAATTGATTTGAATGCAATAGAATCACTTGAAATATCTTACTGTTTTTATCTATATTTCGGTGACATTTTAAAATGATTCAGCTCTGCGACGTAGAAAAATTTAAATTAGGAAAATGAAATGCCTATTCCATTTAATCGTTACTTGAAATGAGTGATTTTCTGGAGACGGATTGCGGATGCCAGAAGATCGCTTTAAAAAAATTGTATTTCCTCCTCTAATTTCAATATGCCATCTCCCCTCTACGTTTCCGATCCAGGGATCCATACTGGATTTCGAATAAGGGAAAACGATGTCCTTCATCTATGTATGTCACCTGATTTCTTCAGAATTGAAGTTCACCGAACAATTAGCGGAATATCTCCTTTTCTTTTCTTTGAAATAACTCATTTTTCCCCATCTCCCCTCCTGATCCACCATACCTATCTTCCGTTCTACTTTTCCCCTCTCTCCTTCATTTGCCCTCCCTCTACTCGTTCTCTGTAGGATCTCTTCTCGGCGTTTCAATTTCGTTTAGAAACCTCCATGTCCGGGGACAGAGCTCTACCGGAATACTTTTAAACAAATGTTTTATCTTCTTCCGCCAACTCCTGCGTCGATCTCTCTCTTTTCTTTCTCTCTCCTTCTCTCATTCTCCCCCTCTCATTCTCTCTCTCTCTCTCATTCTCTCTCTCTCCCTTTTCTCAATCTCCGCATAAATCCAACGGTTTGTGGATTGTACGTGGCCCGCTCCTATTAAGGGTATTTTTTTTAGGATAAAGCTCGCGCGACTTTTATTTCTTTTACTTATTATCTACTCCTGAAATTGTGGACGAAACAATTACTTCATTTTATTTATCGCTCCGGGATTTTTTATTTAGTTGCGGGGAAATTTTATGCATGGCGTATGAGTTTTCTCGTTCATCACTGTGGTCACTATGAATAAAGCATCAAGTCCGATTGTATTACCCCGACGTCCCACATAATTTAAATGTTGGACTGAACATATATTTTAGAATAATGGTAAACTGGAATTTCCTTAAAATGTTGAAAGTATAATTTTAATACAAACAAATTTCGTTATTTGATGCCTTTTTTATTGCTCAAGGATGAATGAAGCCCAAAATATAAACCACTAAATTTTGGATGACTCATTTAAATGAAATTTTTATTGTTTATAACTATTTTGTGTGCTTATTTTTAAGAAAATCTTTTTAAGGATTAGGATGTTAACGATGATGTTTCTTAAATATAGTCAAATATGTACTACGTATATTAGATGACATAAACGTTTTGAAGTATAATTTATTTATTATAGGCTGAACTTGAATATAAGGCAATCTAATTCCAGGAGCCTAATGAAAAATATATATTTGGAGTAAATGTTATAGTTTGAATTTAATTGTTGTTACTGTTAATTTCTATCCTAAAAGTTAGCAATAAAAATTACTTTTATATCTATCAACAAAGTTTAACAATTAAATGCGTTGGTAACTTTAAATTTTTTACTACATATCGTAGTAATCATGTTAGATTTTTTTATTTTTAAGAGAAAATATATTTACTTTCAAAAATTAACTGATGCCAAAAGTTACGGATGTTTATTACTTGTATTTGTACTCAATCACATGGAAAATATTTCCATATTAACAAAAAAATCCAAAGTATGTATAACCAGAAACAATCAACACCTCAACGAATTTTAACTCTAGTTAAAAGAAATATTTATATAATAGGAGGAATAGTATTTTTTAAATAATAAACCATAAACTAATAATGGTTATTATCACTCAAATAAATTAAACATATTATTATTATCCGAAGCAGTATATTGTTCCTTTAAAAAAACAATAGCACGTTATAAAATTGAAAAGTATCAAGCAAGGTACTTTCAGTCGAGTATTTTTTTCTTACCCCCAAAAAGGTCTTCTTCGCGCAGTCTCCTCCTCAGGCTATACCTCATGATCCTCGCCGGAAATCCTTCCGTTCCAAAGGATCCCTTCATCCTGAACCTCCTTCCCCTCTTCCCTCCCTTCTCTTCCTTCCACTTCCTGTTCTCCTTCCCACCGAATCTATGCGCGAGGAAGTCTCTAACAACTAAGTCTTCGTTCGCCTCTTTGCTCGCTGTGCCGCGCTGTCATCCTTAATGAGGCAGACCTTAGAGGTCTCGCTTCTACAGACTGCCAGAACCGAAACGCTTTTTTTATCTCTTCTATTCTGCTCTAATTTATTTCTCCTCCCTGCCTCCAGTTATCGCTCCTTTCACAGCCTACCATCCTATTCCTATTCTACCCTCGCGTAGCTTCCCCTGCTTCCATCTTCTACTTCTCTTCCTCCTTTTTCTCCTCTCTCACCATCTCCTGCTTCTCCTCTTCCATTCCCTCCTCCCTCTCTTCCTCCAAACTCCATCTCCAGAAGCTCTTCGCGTCCCTTTCCGCATCTTCCTGATTCATTAAAAACTTTCCGACATAATCTCATAACGTTCGACGCAAAAAGCTTTCCGGAATGTTTAAAATAAAAGGCGGGCAAAATCTCGCGCTAATGAGATGTGTATCCTTCCCCCCGCCGTCACCTAGACACGAGGAGGTTTTGTCATCCTACCTGTGGGGACGCTGTAACAATTTTATCGTGGATGACTCGTTAAATGTCACATTTTCACTTTATTTTCGGATCGATAGGAAAATGCCGTGCTGCTAAATTAAACGCTACTCGTGTTTTTAACGCTTTTCTTCTTCTTCTCGTAAACTATAACTGATAAGTCTTATGTCTTATCTGTGCTGTAATTATGTCTATTTTAAGAATTAGTTTTTCAGTATAGATTATATACATTTATCTACCTTCAAGTCGTTGCGTTCACTTTGATGGAGCTTAATGTACCCCTTTTTAGAAAAAAATAAATAATTACTTTATCTCTCGCTCATTTCTTGCTTCTTAAAAATAACGAAGACTTTTTTCGGATTCATTAATTATTCATTTTCCATTTCCTTCGCAATATCCTATGTTAATTCGGTTGGATGCGTACATACAAAAAATATAAATTTTGTTCATTTTTGCCGGTATTTAAAAAAAAGCTTTTTAAATTAAAATTTTACTTGGAAGAAAATAATATTAGATAAAGAAATTTTTATGGATTAGTAAATATCGTGAACTTTTTCCAAGTTTAGAGTATTTCTTATTTTCTATAGATATTAAAAAACTCAGTTTTAAAAGAACGTGTTTCAAACAAATCCTGCGGCACCTAACATAGATAGGCCTTATTCCTCATGGCAGCAGCGTATCAAAAAGTTCAGAACTGCTTTTACTAATTGTAAGTAAAAAGCTTCATTCAGGAATATGATACCTTTCCTGCAAGTGCAGTTAAATTCTTTGATGGAAGGAGAAAATACACTAGTACGGTTTTTATCATCCGGAGATTTTTTTAAAAAAACAATTGAAATAAAACATGCCGAACAAGCATTAACTTCCAAAAAATATATATCCTGTAAAACAATTTTAGCCGAAAACAAAACAATGCTTAACTTGAATCCGGGATAGAATCCAATCGTATAATGTAAGAAAGCACCGAATGAATTGCTAATACTTAAGTTAAAAATTATTGCGTTTTTTCTTTATAAGATAACCATGGTTATTTCGAAAGTTTACGCCATAAAATAGTTACAAATGGCATATATCGCTCTTAATATGTTCCGCGTTTGTGCACTTGGCACAATGTTTTTTAATCTTCGTTTAAATATGTGGAATCATTCCTTAGTTTACATAAGTAAAAATGTTTTTTTTGTAAATCTACTACGATTCATTCAAAAATAAATAATTCAAGGATGAATTATCGACTAACCTTATGGCTCGAATATAACAGATGATTAAGGTAATTCCTGTAGCTGTTTTATTGCTTCAGAAATGACCATGGTCATCTTTCGTTGGCAAGAGAGTACAGGCTAAAGGAATGATTTTGAATTTTCTTAAACGTAATTCTTTAGTTTTCCTATAAGATATAACGTCACCAATTAACAATCCAGTAAAACTGTGAGTATTTGGTTCAATTAGTCATAGCATTCTATTATTATTGAAAAAAGAATTCTAGTTTCATTCATTGCATTCGAAGCGCAGAACCTCCGATTTTTGGCTCAAGTACTTGCAGCATATAAATTGGATTTAAATGTGGTGTATTTCCGATTATTAGAATGAATTTGGGCTTAGGATTGTTCGGATAATTAAAAATCTGCATTTTATTAAGAATTGCATATAGAAGAACTGCAAAATCGTAGATTCGAATATATATTTTAAAATATCAATATGCCAATTAACAAAAAAGGCATTTAATGTAATTAGATATTTAAATTATACAATTTTACTCATTTATGAAAATTAATAAATCGTTAATCGCTGTATCAGAAAAGCACAACCTTAACTAAATTCGGACTTGAGCTGAGCGCGTTAGAGACTACGCAAAACTCAAAAGAAATCCTCCTGCTCTATCATAGCACAATGCTAATTTTTATGGTGACTTTTATAATATATTCATACGCATTCTCCCACATTTGTTTCCGATAATAGGATGCTCGGATAGATGGAGTTTGGAAATCTTCGGATTCAAAATTATGCAACACAAATTTTATCGTAAAGTGCTTTTAAAATCATATGTGCCAACGAATAAATGTGAGGCATGATTAATAATTAAACTACTTTAATGGGATTATAATGATGGTGAAGTTCTTTATAGAACATTCTGACGTTTATTGAGGGCAAGGGAATTGCAACAAAGCGTTACATCGCGTGATATATAGTTGTAAAATATTCTTAGAGCGTTGATTCCAAAAATATTAATTTTATGTTATTTCAGTAATTACAAAATAAGAATTTGACCAATTAAATCCTAAAAAACCATTGCCCCGCAACAATTTCACGCCTAGCTTGCCCTAGAACCCGCTTTAAACATAAAAAATAGGACATTTCTCTTTAAACTCTTAGCCTGGGCGTTTCCCTGTTCGCCTATATTTTCCCCCTAACAGCTCCCATATTTGGAAAGCATTGCAAAAAAGCGTTCCGGATTTCGACGAAGCGTAGCACTTATCATCTCGATACACTTTTTACAAACCGGCGATGCCCTTTTGTCTATTTTTTTCAAAAAGGTCTTCCGAATAAAAAAAACACGAAACGCCCATTTCGTTCCGCTCCGCGATGCTCATTTTTATTCGACTCTCTCCTTACTCCCTTAGCGCTACGGAGATAGATATAGGGAGGACAAGATCTGAAAGGAAAACGGGGAGAGAATAGGGGATTGGAGCGGAATGGAGAGTCCATTTCCGACCGCTGGGGAGAGTCTTCCACCTTTGCGATCATTTCGCTGAAATGCACTCCCCTCTCAATGAAAAGCAGGCGACGAAATGCGTCATGGGAGTGGACACGGATAAATGCTCCCCTCCTCTTCCCATTCTTTTTCTCCCTCCCTCCCCCCCCCCCCCCCCTTCTCTCCCCCGTTCACTCTTACACCAAATCCCGTTATGTTTCCTCCTGCAAAACACGAGCGCTTCGGAGGGCATAGGGAGATGATGTCTTCCGTGTTAGACTTTCGTGTGAAGCCTGAACTACGCTCGTTCTTATGACGAAGGGGGTTTGATAGAGGGGAGCGACTTGTTAGGAGGGAAAATAATAGAAGATTACATATCTGATTCTCTATTTTTTTTTGATAAATCACGGATTACCATTTTTTCGATAAGTCCTGCGAAATTCTGGAGTAGATTCGGATAAAAAAATAACTCCTAATTTGGCACATATAAAAGGACCTGAATTGATATACATTTCACGTTTTCGACTTTCTGCTATTGTTAGAATTAAACCTCTAACAATAAATAATAAATACTTTTACGTGACTGATTACGAAAATTTTATTTATGCTGGCTTGCATGACTGGACGCACAACATAATCAGTTTTGACAAAAGTTTTAAAGGAAAATTTTGTAGTCTATAAGTTAGCGATGTAATACTAATTTTATATCAATAAGCGATTTTTAGGTTATCAAGGATTTTTGCAACCGAGTAATTGAGGATTTTTAATGAAAGGGTAATGTGGGTTTACGATAAATATTTGATTATTGAAATCCCTTAGATCATCATTCATAGCAATAGTGCGTTAGATCGAGTAACAATGCCTTTAACAGCGAAACATATAATATCGGATATTTTAAACAAAGAAAATTTTTAACACTAAATAGAAATGCACTTTACTTTTATAACACATTTATTTTAATTTTAATAATGAAGTTGGATTTGTTACTTGAAATAATTGAGAGAAAATTTCTAGTTGAATACTTCCTGTTAGCCTTAATTCAACTCTTTGCAATTTTCAACATAAAGATTGAGTGATATTTTAATCTTCGGCCAATTTTATTGCATCAAAAATTATAAAATATGTATAATTCCTCTTGTTTTGTGCAAATATAAGGTTTGGGCGCGATTAATAAAATAGTGTAAATAAATCAATTGGGGGGACCTTGTGACTTCAAACGACTCCAGCGCTAGAAGGCTTCTCAGTCTAAATCACAAAGCAAGGGAGGAGTGAAACCCGGTGCCGGCATTAGCCTACTCTTAACGAGAAACACCAAGGGGACCAACGGCTTTACGTCCCTTCCGAAGGACGGGGCGCTGATTTGCTTGTTCTCCACATAACCACGCAAATAGGGAGCCGGGCAACCCGGTTCGCACCGAGTTTGCTAAGCGTAGCAAGCCAGCGCCCGCACCACTACGCCACGGCTCCCCCTATGTAAATAAATAGTTGAAAACTGTAAGATATATCTTGTTTTACACAGCAAATTCGTCAGTAAGATGCTCATATAACAATTTTATGAAAATTTCCTTATATGAGAGTGACATTAGAGTCATTTATTCTTTCAAAATTTTTAAAGTTAAAACGAAAAGTATAAGCTTAAGTCATCCGATTCATCGAATACATTCCTTTTCAATACTCGTTCTCATTATATATTTATATAAGCTACGGCTTTCAGAGCCAACTAGCGAGTACAAATGGGCGTATCTGGTTCATTATCAACTAGGAGATCTGCGCAGGACATCTGGGAGACGTATCTTGGAAGCAGCGATTTTTTTATAACTTGGATGTTTTGTAGAAGTTTTCTATTATTACTACACATATTGTCGTTATGGTACCAAAAGAAGAATAATTACTCCGCTGATGTGAGTGCAGTATTATTAATATTTCTACGCCATACCATTCATAGTTACGAACTATTTTATCTCATTTGAATTCTAATTTCTACTCCACTCTCACGAACTTCATAAAAACTTTAGAATTACATTATATTTCCATCGCTGTTTTCATCTCCGCTCAGTTTCTTGGAGAGCAATGCGATATTTTTTCTGAAAATTTAACGATGAAACTCAAAATGTGACATAAAATAGCGACGCTCCATCGTCTTACGAATAAAACAAAAATCGGAGTGCCGTGTACAATTAGATTTTTTTAAAAATTACACGAACAGCTTTTAAAAGCAAAATTACCGATAAGCAGGTGCTGCAATGCATCAAAAGACGCACTTATAACTTCTGAACTCGATAAAAACTACAGCTAAGATTTTTAGGCTACATAAAAGCCGCCGTGTTTCTATTTTTTTTGCTTATTTTTTCTCGAAACGGAAAGAACTCCTAATTAGACGGGAGCCGAGGGATTTAGGCGAAAACCTCATTATAATATCTGAAAAAAGGCAATGTCCCATTGCCTTCAGCTTCCTTAATTACTTCTGAGACGCGAAAAATAAATGGCGAAAATGAAATTGCTAACTCTAAAGGGATAAGATTCTGCCGAGGATATTTACGTTGGTACGTTTAATCCATAACTTAGATTAGGTGTCTTCTCGTGTGATTATAAAGCCATGGAAGAAAGGAAAAAAAGTTGAGATAATGAGAAAATGGAGGAATTATCGTGAAAGAATGTCGGGCAGTGTTCAAAGGTCGTAGTGGCAAAAGCGAGAGAGAGAGAGAGAGGAAGAGAAGCTGGAAATGATGGTAACGAGAAAGAGAGAAACTAGAAAAGTTATCGGAGAAGTAATTGACCTGATTCCAGCGAACCGATGAAGCAGCCTAAACGGCCAGTGTTTCTTACACGCCGCAGTCCGGTTTTAAGGATTCGGAATCTTAACGGGTGTTTCCCGTAATTAATCTACAACTAGACGATATGAATAGTACGCTTTGTGCCAATTGTTCCGGGCCGACTCTCGTGGCGGCGCCATACACTAAATCCTGCCAGATTCGAGGTCACCGGGTCACGGATTTGGTTGAATGCCGTCGAAATGTTTTCCATAAATCATCCTGAAATACCTAAGCGAACATATGCAAAAACTAACGAGATAGAGAGAGAGTATGCAAAGTTCGAACGCCGAATAAATCATTCGCAACGTTCCGTACGTGCAGGTAATTTATGTCGAAACATTGGAGTTGTATCGCAGATGGTACTCGGCGGGCTCAGAGCCACCATTTTTTGGAAGCAGAACGGGACAGTGAAAATTTAAAGAGGAAATGTTTACGTCTAACAATAACCATCTTTACGGCAAATTATTTCTCCTGGAGATAGCAGAATAAAGAGTTTCATGTTTGCGTGTGTGTCCGTTCGTATGTGTGTTTATGAACTAAATAGATAATAAAAACAAAAAATTCATATTTTTATTTATGGCATATGCGCCTCGGTCATATATTCTTGTATATACGTATATGTAAAGCAAAATTTAATACTTTGGCTTACATGGTAGTAAAAATATCACAGCGATGGTATAAATCTCAGCGGGCATAAAACGCGTTGGAAAAAATCAACGACTAAAATATCAAATGCCCTCTAGTTACCGTCATTGAAGAAATGAGGAATGTTATTGTTTCCAGGGGATGATAGCTATGAGCCTGATTTAACTTCATCCGACAAGACCAAATAAGAATTCTACTCATACGCGTATTATTGATATTATATATTTGCACGTTCGCATCATGTGTGCTGTTTTGTTTCAATATGATGAATTTAATTTCCTAAGTAATGATTTTATGCAACTAGATACTAAAAAATATAGTACAAATATTAATAAAAATTATTTTTTCATTGAAAAATAATCAGGAATTCGTTTCAGTTCTACATATTAATTCATGAAACAGATTCAGCGCATTCCTCAAGGCAGTGTTTCGTAGCCTGTATGCCGTGGAACAAAGGTGCACACCGACGATGTACTTGATATGCTGCGGCGTATTTGAAATTAATCGGAAGGAAAGATTATGGCTGTTTTTTTATCCTTCAATTATGATCACAGAAAATAGATTTATTATATTTTACTTTGTAGTTGAAATTGTCAAACTTTTTTCATTGACTTAAAACTGAAGTTATTTCTTATATCTGTAAATTATTATTTCGTAATCCGACAAAAATATTTTCCTGATTTAAAAAAATAATTTTATAGCGATTTTTCTCTCTACGTAGGAAACTTATTTCGTCCAACTTTTATTGGCCACATAGTGATAAAATTGTTCCACCATGTAATTTGGTTCAGTGTGTTGCGAACCGGAAAGGGTGCCGTTGAATTAAAATGGTCCATTGTAAAAAATTATCCGGATTTTCGTTTTGTTTCATTAAATTTACCTATGTAATCTTCTAAAATCTCTACGTTAAACTCCGAAATTGAGAAAATAATCTTATAGATGAAAGTGTCGATTTACATTTTATCAAACTAGAACACAGGATCTACAGAATCTAGGTTAATCCTGTAATTTAATGGTTTGTAATAGTAAATTGGAGCGTACCTAGTTATCGAATGAGATCCGGAACGGTCTAGTTTACAGCTTATTAAGTTAAACCTATAAAAGCAAGCATCGATAAAAAGTGTTATAGTAGTAAACGCAGCAGCATAAGTTTCCGATTTATAGCCAAGGCAAACTCTTCACAACTTACGATAAGTCAAATGTCTAATGTGATTTTCGACGATAATGCAGAGGCCAGCTTTATTTACCGAGTTTTGTACTGATTCAGGAATATTGCAATTACTCATTTCTTAAGCTACTTAGTAATTTAAATTTCTGTATTTCTATTGCTCGATTTCTTAAACCCGCCCTCGCAACATTGAAATATTTTTAAAACATTTAAATTGATTGAACACATTAAATGATATATGTAAAAATTAATTTTTTTCAACTTGCGAAATTCATTTTTTATTTATCCATTTTATTTATATTCCTATCTTTTGCTTGTAAGTTAAAAATAAATTGTTTTCTGATTTTAACCCGAAAAAAATTGTCGCTTCATTCATTATTGACTCGGCTTGTCTTGCGGATTTGGGTGGAGTAAAATTGCGAATAATAAAAATAATAATTAGTTCAAAATTTTATAAATATTAATACTATGATGTGGATGAAAAAGTTTTTGAATTGTTAGGCGAAAATTGCTGAGCAACATGTTACTTTACGGTGAAATACCTCAATTCATTCAACAACTTGCGATATGATCGAAAAGCGTTCATAAAGACCTTGAAATACAATTTACAATGGATTTATCTTCACTAGCTAAAACGAGAAAAATATACTATAATTTCATAAGATTTGATTCTTAATTCCAGTGATGAAATATTTTTCCCAAAATGTAAAAATTCAATGTTAGCATTTTTATTTTTATTTTGGGGAAATGTACCGCTCTACTCATATATATATATATATATATATGTAGTAAAAAGAATATATTGCACAATATCTCTCTGAAAATGGATCGTAGGTCGGATCAGTGCCTTCTTTCACTAATTCAGATTTTTCGAATGTATATACTGACGAGTTTTTTCCACATTCGTTCCCATTTTAAGCGACACCTTTATTTGAAAAATGTTTTTTTATTAAAAGAAAAATGAAAATAAATACTTAATGAATTCTAGTAAAATAATGGCATTGATTTATAGAATCTCATTCTAAGGTTTGTAAATAATGCGTGATAAAACGATTATTTAACGAGGGCGATAAAAAAATATAGCGTTACGAATGAAATTGGATAACTTTGACGATAAACTGCTGTATATAGGTGTCGTGAAAGGGGATCTTTAGGAATGCGGAATGAAAACTTCACAAGTACTCATTTAGACAATATGGTGACGCTCTTTCATAGCTAACTTCCGTTCAGGAAAAATATAGGCGATTAAATTACACAAGTCTTTGAAATATAGCAATTTCCGTGGCCTTAGAGCATTATTCCTAGAAAACTGTTTATTTACGGTGAAAACCGAGATTTTAAACGTTATCTGAAATCATGAGTACCAAAGGCTTCTCATGCCACCGTTTGAACAAGATATAATGCGCGGTTTGAGTTTTTGAAGTAAAAATTCATTCAATTGTGCTTAATAAATATGTCAAAGTTATGCATTGCTTTTTTGAAAATAGTTTGAAATTAAAGAATTTGAAATATATGGATGTCAAAGCTATTCATAATCAGCGAAAAAAGCAGTATTAATTTATGGCAAAAATCGTATATCGTAACTGAATTTACATTAGGCTGAATTTTGCTAGATTTTTTTATTTTAATGAAATATCGATTTAAAAAATAATGGTCATTTCTTACTAAATACCTATGCGCCGTAACTATAGTATTGTATGTAAATATGTTTTATTTAAATTACTATGTTGAAATTAAGTTAGTTGAAAGTATTTGTAAATTATTTTATTAAAAATAATGTTAAAATAAGTTAATAATATAATTAAAAATCTGTGAATATAGAACCATCATGATATCATTCTGTACGATAAATAAATTGGATTTGATTAAAGAAACTCAAACTCGTTTTTTTATGTTCTCAGCTAGAAAGTTTGAGGTTATGTCACGGCTTTCAGAATTTCAAACTTTAGGTTTGTGCCTATGCAGCAATTTTCATCTTCTGCATATCGTCGGCGAGGCATTGTACGTATTACCTAATCTGATGGTTATCCACCTTTCACTAAATCCATTCTCCTCTCTTGTAGTCTAAATATTCCATGACTGCCTGTAACGCGCGCAGTTAATTTCCCTATCAGCGCTTAAGGAGACACCTCTATCACAACGTACCCGGAAAATTAGTATGAAAAGCGTAAACAAGCACTTCAGCGAAATTATCCGACGCGGCACAATGAGATTTGCTGAATGGGGCGTTTTTAGACGGGTTCAAGACATCGAGGAACGAAATTAAGCGAAGTTTTCAAAACTTATGTAAACGTTTCTATTGATGATATATTCTCCGAAAAATTTACCACCAGAATCAATTCATATTTTAATTTATAAATCTCCTCTTCCCTAATCATATGTGTAGTTTAATATGTATTTCATTCAAAATGGCTGCCTTCTTATAACTTTGCTCTTCTTTATATTTTTCAGCAATTTCAATTTTGCACGAGAACAGCATACGCGTTAGGCTATATAATGAAACTCGCTTATACATCACATTCAGAATTTTAAATTATTTTTTTATATTCACATCACCACGATATTTAACTATAACCAAAACGAATCCTACGTTTTCGATTCTCTTTTAAAATTTTATTTCTTATTTGAAACAGGCTATCAAACTCTTCATATTTATTCATGACTTCGCTCTTGTTTTTTCTACTTTTGCCCTTAGCTGTGTAGAAACAGTGGGACGATTTGTGTAGATATTTACCAGAGAGGGAGTAGGAAATTTATTTGGTTAGGACAAGCCACAAGTAAATTAGATACTTTGTCAATGCGGTATTACGGAGACAAATAAAAATGTTTCTTTTTCGGGTTATAAAGAAAAAATATTATTGATACAAAAATAAAATGGAAAACAGCTCTTGCTATGTTATCACACTTTAAGCAATACTTATTATCAAAAGCCGGCACAGCGGTCTGCAACTATTTCCAATTATCGATAACTTCAGCATAAAAATTTTGAATTTAGATTTAAATATTTTTAGAAAGCCACCACTGAAACATTCAGAGAATGCGGTTGAGTTCAAACGAACACTTTTTTTAAGCGTGGGAATTCTTTTTAAACTGCACGCTTTTAATTTCCTCCCGTTCGCGCATTTCTTGCGTGCCTCGCATTCACCGTCCAACTTCTCTTCCAACCGCAATCACGGTGCGTTCGCTTCGGCGTGTCCATGAGAGCTAAACCAAAAAGGAAATTTCTAAACCAAGGGAAACGGGTTTTAGCGATCGCTTAGCAACGTTGTACGATGCCATGGAAAAGCGACGCTCTGCTTTTAATCAAGAACTGATGAGATGTACGACCGCTGTGGATCGTATTTTTTCCGTCGTGCGTTCTATAAAATATAAATTTGAAACCACTCAGGACACGAAGTATTATCCCAAGGACAAGGTTAGAGGAAAATTACAGGCATTTAATAATTTTTTTCCAGCTTTTACCAGGATTTACATCTATGAATGGTGTACAATATAATTACGGTTAAGTTTTCAAGCTTATCGAAATCCACGATTCTTTTGATTTAGACGGAGTAACAATTAAATTTAAAACACCGAATGATTTCCATTTCAGCAGCTACTGACGTCTTCGCCAAATGAATCAATCAATCGCATTTTTCGTGTAGTATTTATGTTCGGGAATTAAACTCAAACGTCGGATCAGATGAGGATGTCGAATGAACGAACGTTAAAGGCGATAAATATATTGTAACCACGTTAGGAGGAAACGAACCGAATGGAATGTTACGGTATAGAAGGAAATCGGTTGGAAGGACGAATGTGCGTAAATACATCCAGACTGAAGAGTACATAAAACGGCAACGATAACGGGGAAACAAAAGAAGATAAAACAAAGTGAATCGACAGCAAAGCTTGGATTAACTACGGTGCGGTAAATGCCTTCAGAGGAAGATCTAAACGCTACACAGTTAAAAGGGGTTGATTATGCACAAAAAGCAAAACTGCGAAAGATAAAAGGGACATATTTTACTGCGGTCGACAGAGGGATGTCGTTCGGAACGCATAAAAAGCGTTTAAACGAAAGGGTAGATACATATGAGTGTGTGTGTGTATATATATATATATATATATATATATATATATATATTAAAAGGTAGAAAGATATATAAACATATGGACCGCTTTAATTTGCATTCATGTGATATTCATCGCTAGCTTTTATGTTTTATTTCTGCTTATAAATGTATTATTACTTACGCGTTCCTACGATCCTCAACAGTATGTCGCTTTGCGAGACGGTTAAAAATTAAGTTACTATTATAAATCTCCGTCGATTAAATTAAAGAAAAAACCGGCGAGGATGTTGCATGGCAGCATATACACGTGGGCGTAATGGTTCATTTTATAATGTTTAGCTGGACTCTAGGATGCATATGTTGTTACGAATTTGGCATTACCGCCTCTCCTGGATTTTATAAGGATATGAGGTCACGTTTACTGTTCAGCTCAACCACCGTTCAGGTTTCTTTATGCCAACGTTTTTGGTAAGATAAATAATGTAACCCAGAATGAAGCTGAATTTATCTCGGAAATTAAACTCTTTTTAATGAAGCCACGTCACGCCGAATAGCCGAAAATAAACTTTTAATTTTTATCTTTTGCCAAAAATTTTAGTCAGTGACGCGGCGGATTGGCCACATATGTGGGTGACAGTGTTAAGGTCTCCAAACGGGTATTTGACGCAAGGAGATGAAAATGAGGAAGCAAAATATGGCACCGAAAAAGGGAAATTTACGAAATCTTGCGATCGTAGTTCAGACGTAAAAAAAGACCAGAGTTATTATTTTCCGCCGTAAAAATAATGCGCATTTCACGTTTCATCCTGGTGAATTGTTTTCGTAAGGAAAAGGAATCGTTGGAGAAGGTGTGGGATCGAAGTGAGGCCCTAAATTCTCTTCCGTCCGATAAATCAATTCCTGCCTCCGAACCATAGACCGTAAATCAGTTCGCAGAATGTTTTTTCTAACCTCTAGCGTCATTCCTTATTTAAAAAAACCTTCTCTCTCCCTCTAAAGTTTGATGTTCTGCTCCGTCCAATGCTCTAGTTGCTAGTAAAAACGTCTCTCGCGAAGTAGTTTAAACTCCTTTGAAGTTTGTTCATCCGTCACGCGGTGCCTCTCTTGCAGAAGGATTTACTTAACGGGAATGTTTTCATTGTTTTATTGCTTCTTGTAAAATGTAAGTTAGCCGCAGGGATCCGCCCAATTTTTAGAAGTTAACAAAATGCGCGTCTGTGAATAATTGCATCGACCTGACATATATATATATATATATATATATATATATATCATAATTTTAAATTCAGAACGCCCTCACAACGCTTGGCGGGCATATTTATTCATGATGCTCTTTATAGGTAAATATGATAATAACTCATCTTATATCGTCAATATTTGTAACTCTATATTATAACAATGCTTCTCAATCATTTTTCATGGTTTTTTATTACAGAAGAATCTATAAAGTAAAAATTTATTGCATTTTTCTTAAATAGTAGTTATCGCTGTAAAACATCTTATTTCCATCGATGATCCATTTGTCTTTTGAAAATACAATTTCCAATTTGCATAGAGTAATGACATTTGTAATTTACTTTGATGAAATCCGTATAAAACTCGAGTATTTCCTCAAATATTAAAATCGTTTTCTTTCCTCTAGTCTTTAATCTTAACTGAATGCCTCGTTTAACGACTCCTGCTTTAGAATGGGGTTATGCTGTCGTGAATTTCCTTTTGTGCTTTCTCTCCCTTTGATTCTAATTCCCTTTAGAGATAGTCGCGTAAAGAAACTACCAGCAGTGCATTCATTTTCAGGATGTCCTCGTCATGCGGGTGTGACTTGCAGCTGTTCAGAGTTATCGCACATACAACGTGGTATTCTTTTAATCTAGAGCGTATGATTATGAGAATTCGCTCAAATGCGCCGGTTGATAAATAATTATCATGCATATATTTAAACGGAACATCCGAATGTTTAATTAACCACAGTTGATTTTGATAGGCTCTAATTTTTTGAACTGTTCCCTCGTAAGTAGTTTGTTTGGATTGGCCGATAAGTTTATTTAAAAAAATAATAAGTTAAGAGTAAGAGGAATATGCGGCTTCCAATGTGTCATTTCAAATTATGAATTTCTTTACAAGCGTCAGTCACAAAATAGAAGATGACTTCAGTATACGTTCTTTTGTTAAATGTTTTATATTTATTCATAGATTAGGATGTGTTTTTCTAACTTACTCTTTTACATAATTTTTAACAATTAATTTATAAAAAAGCAAATGTTGTTATCCATAACTATCTCAACAATGGTAGAATTAGTATTTCTTAAATTTTAATTATGTGTTTCATTTTACAGTCTACTTATTTGCGCATGTTGTTTTTTTAGTGAAATTCAAACAGTTCTCAGAATATTTATTATGAGAAAAAAATTCATGAGCAGAAATTTATAAAGTGTCGGCAATCAGATGGTGATTTTTTAAATCAGCACTGATTAGCGTTTATGTGCAGCAAACAGACTAAATGCTGTTTACGTAAGAGGGCAAAAAATATATTAAAATATGATGTAAAAGTAAAGCAGATGGAGAAAGAGACAACGCTATTAAATATGAGAATTAGAGAGTAAAAAATTGAGAAATATTCCTCATCTCTCTTCTCGTAGATAGAATTACACTGCAGGCCAGTTACATATTTCAAAATATGTCTTTAGGTTATGAGTTGAAAAAGTTAACTTAATTTTTATATTTGTTTTAATTTTACGTTTATTATTGAAAACACACCCATGAAAGTAAAATACATAAGCGAATCCATGTTATTGAAGTATGTATATTCAATTTATTCCAGAGAGTTTTTTGTTAGCAGTTTATCTCATGTTTTATTAATATTCCCATTTGGCATCCACAGAGCACGCCATTCTGAGATATTTCCTATCCATAACTTCTGAATATTAAAATCTTGTTATGTGACCCTATGTTGGTTTTACGGTAGCGATTTTCCTCCATTTCTAATCAACATACATATCCTGATATGCTCAACAGATAAACAAAGATTATGTAGAATAAATAAAAAGATCAGTATATTACCTTTATCACTGTTACACTGAATGAGAAGAGATTTTGTTGTTTCTTGGATATTTTAGAAAAAACTTAAACGTGAAATTTTATTAAGGACGACATGGTAAAGCTTACATGCCTCATTTTATTAATTTAAGGGGGCATAAAATATCTTGATTGCATGGAAATACAAGGGTGTCAATGCCAATTAAAATATATCATCTAACAAAAGATTGAATATCGGCGTACTCTCAAGATCAATAGTGAAACTGCATTACGAACGATTTTATCCTGTAGCAGTAAAATTTCTTGGATGATGAAAGATGAATGAGCATATGAGAACAGGCAAAAAAGCATTATGCGATACGATAACTAAAGAATCCTTTATTTTGTATCATCGCCAGGCATAGCACGACTAAACGCTGTTCCGCCTCAATTATTTGTTACGTTTCCGACTATTTATCAGAAATCCTCTCTCGAAGTCGATATTAACAGTTATAGCTCAGCAAAATCTTTAAGATAATCATTCTTCCATAACCTCTGCCTACTTTAACTATGCCTATTCACTCTACGTATCCCTCGAAATCTCCTTTGCATCCATTATCTTCCACATATCTCCTCACCCATTCCCTTATAAATCCTTCTTATACTCCTCTTTTGCGTGCTTCATTCGTTTTCGCTTTTCTCCTTTCCACCACTCTCTCTTAGGCATCTCTTCGGCATCTATTCCTTCCCATACTGCATTATCCTCTCCTCGAAACCCTCTTCTCCTTGCCGCCTCTCTCCTGCTTCTACTCCTGTTTACAACTCCCACCTCTCTTATTCCCTGCTTTCTCATCCACCTCTTCCTACTTCCTTTCATCCTCTCTCCTCTAAACATATAAATATATCCCCTCCCACTCACTACCCTCCTCTCTTTGACTCGCGCGAACCAACTGGGAGAGGCGGAGGAAGGAATGAAGGAGGGGGAGAGAGGGAGACGGCCTCCATTGATGTTCGAATGAGCTGATGTCGGATCGCAGAGAGGGCGGTTGCGGCGAGAGGGAGGAGAGGACTGAGGGAGAAAAAAGGTTAGGTTGAATGAAGAGAGGGAGAGAAGTAGAGAGAGAGAGAGGGAGTTCAGTTTGGAGGTCCTTGAGTGATTGTAGGCGCTTGGGTGATAGAGGAGAGAGAGGGAGAGAGAGGGAGAAAGGGGTGAGGAAAAAGTGATGGCAGAAAGTGTACGCGTCCAAGTGTAAAAGAGAGAGAGGATCGAGAGGGATTAGGGAGGTGGATAGGATAAAAATAGGGTAGGGGGAGTACGGAGGAAATATTCAGCAAAGGAAAGCAAGGGAGAGGAGGAGGAATGCGTTTGGTGCAAGATAGAGGATAGGGATGGATGGATGCGGGTGTCAGTATTTCGGCCCCTTTCCCTATATATATATATATATGAATGACACCCTTTTCATTTCAACCTCCTTCCACCTTCATCCGTGTCACTTACCATGGAAATCGCACTCTACGACCTTTTTCCCCTCTCTCTCTTCCCTTCTCCCTGACATCCATCCTTCTCTATGACCTTATTTTAATTTCTCTTCTTTCTCCTACTTTCACCCTTTCCGAGCACAATTTTTTATTCTACTCCGGAAGCGTTTGCAAAGCTAAGTGCCACCATACGAGCAAGCAACCCCTCCTCCGACAAACAACTAAAAAAATCCTCTCTCCCTTCTTGTTTCTCTCTCTCGAAAATTTAATCTTTCTTTTTCCTCTTCCCTCAGTTTTCGAATCTTTCTCAATCTCTTTAACGTTCAATTTTGTCCGTTTTTCACCGCTTCTTTTCTTCCCTATTCCGCTCCTTTTCTCATTAGGTACTTCATTGTGTTGGAACTATTCTTCAGAATATTTTCAAGTAAATGGCTAATATCCGCCATTTTCTGTGATGGTAGGCAACATTCAATGGGATTCTTATGCAAAATGGCTTTCGCAGCAGAAAGGATGTGAACATCCTTTCGGAACTCATTTCATCCCGGACGGTGGTTGATTCGCACTCTAGGGAGACGATTGGAGTATTTTTTTAAGGAAAAAATTTCCTTCCACACTATGAAAGGAGAACAGAGCTGGCGTGTGTATTTTCACGCCATGGTTTCGTGGATGTTCCAAAAAGTTCCAATCGCGAGCGACATATACCATTACTAGGATCGTCCTTGCCCCGCTGTCCCTTAAAGGTCTATCGGGACAGTGAATTTGACGTAATCTCTACTGATATTGAGGTGATTGCTGTGAAACTATTTTCGCATTTCAGCATCTTCACTATGAAAACAGAGTTATAAGGACTTTTGTCATATTCTTGGCGTAGAATATCAAGCAATCATCTCCCACTCATTAGCCAATGCAGTGGACAGGATTCTTAAGCTGTATGATGCGCTGAAAACATACTTTCTATCTGAAATAATCACTCCTAAAATCATAGAAATATTTTCAATGATCCATTAATTGAAGCGTATCTCCACTTGGTTTACAGTTTGATGAGTATTTTCAACAGAAAGATCATGCAAATCGAAGGAGAAGAGAAAATGTTATCGAAGTATTGTCAATTTTACAGGAGACTGCAGATTGTGTGAAAGAAAGACTGGAAGCAAATATTTTGCCTTTAAGTGTAAAATCTATTATTTGTAGGGATAACTAACGTTTCTGAATCCATGAAAAAGAATTTCTTTTCTGAAGTAGAATTGTTATATCAGACCTGTTATGATTATCTAATAAAATGGATTTCACCTCTCAAGCATTTTAACACTTTTGCATGAATGTCACTTATCAGAGTTCCAGCATGGGAAGAACTCGTATAAACCTGAATATATATCAACGAAAGAGGGTTAGGAGTGAATGATATCCAGTTGTTTAGTCATTGGAACATTTTAAAGAAAATTACAGAACTAGAGTTCCAGTCAAATAGTGAGGATTGGATTAAGAATCTTTTCCTTGAGGAGTAGTCAGGTGTTCTCCAGAAAATCGAATCCCACGAACAATTCTCTGAGCTAAGTACTATTCATCTACGAATTTGTATTCAGTATTACGGCGCACAATGCGTATGTAGAACGCATTTTCTACTTAATGATCAGCCAATGGAGCAAAGAGAGGAACCGACTGGACATATCTACAGTGGAGTCAATTGCACAGTGCTTTGTAAACCAAACGGTTGTAGAGAGGCAAAATCATCAGAAAAATCTTAATTTGTAAAATTTTAAAATAAATATACCAGTTAAGTTTTTAATTAGTATTATAATGTTAAATGCCAATATAATTTCCTAAATGTAAGCCCACTAGTATTAATAATTTGCCACCTTCCTAGTTAATCTTACAAACTTTTTAAATATAAGTCAACGTGAATTAATAATTTATATTTTTATTAACCCCTTTCAAAATTGTATGTTCCGTATTTTGAAGCCAGAGATTAATTTTGCAGTACATACATAGAAATTTTTGTGGTGTTTTTCTTGATTTTTTATTATATAAAATAAAGATTTACGCTAAGAATAGTTTTAACGCACAAGAAAAGAGATTATTTTGGATTTTTAAACGTCCCGTATTTGTCTCGTATTTTAATGAAGAATTTGGCTTTCTCTCCCGTATCTTCCAAACCGAAATCTGGCAACCCTAATCTTTACGACAAATGCAATCTCGTCTCCAGAAAAATATACCTTTAGCATAATTTAGGAAGAGGAACTTCATTTCCCGAAGACGAATTCAATTTTTAACACGCGTTTTGTTAACAATTTATGGATTTTAATTACATAACAAAAACCATAAATTATACGTAATAGATGTTATATTTATTTAGAAGGAATCAAATCAGTTATTTAATTATATATTATTATAAATAACTAATGCGCAAATTATGAATGAATATCATTCAAACAGTCGTGATGTTGATCAACACTAAGTTTAAAATTATCTTATATTTCATTCAAATTTAATGGATTCGATATTGTCGTAAGAAACTTGAATACTAACTTTTTTATTGCAACAAAATTTAATGCCAAAACAGCTTTGCCAAGTACAATTTATTTCGTTTCCATTTAAACAATTAATAATCTATTCCATTATAATCCATTGACTATTTTGGGTTTGCTAAACATTTTGAATAAATAGCAAGAAACTTAACTTAGTGAATGGCTACATTTTCATTTGGTTTAAACCTTTATGCAAATTAAATTGCATTTTTCGCGATTTCTGTCGGAAATTTGTCCATTTTTTTTACTGGCTCGAATTGAAAGAAACTTGGCATTTGCCAACGTTTCTTGGAAATTTCGTATTTGTTATTTCCGTCATGAGAAGAATGTCGGTTATTAATGGATCGTGGAAATTGTTAATCAATCAACCCTGTTGGAGGAACTGTCATCTACGCATACAATTTAAAAAATCCTCGTCTCTTCTAAATATTCAACAATATATTTCCTCCTCCGCAACAAGCCGCAAAAAAAACGAGCGAGAGAAATTTATCAATTCATCCGTGCCTTACACTAAGCACAAAAAGATTTTGGAAAGAGACAAAATTTCTCTCTAACCCCTTGCTTAATATCAGTCACGCACGCGAGCCTTCAAAAGTTTCGTTCCTTCCCTCTCTCTCCTCTCTCTCTCCCTCTCTCTCGCATTTGCTCTCTAATCTTTTGCCCTCCGAAAAAAATTCATCTCTCTCCGTCCCGCTTTTCTCGCCTTCTCTGACTGCCTCCCACAATTTGTACGAATAAATTCCCTCGAGTATCTCCGCAAACACAAATTTTCCATATCGCACGCGATATTTAATTCCTTTGCAGTATTTTCCTCGTTCCTTTGTCCCTTGCCCCCTCTTTTTTTTTAAATGACCTTCTCCTACGTATATGGCCATACGTTTCATGTCCTTCCCGACCCACATCGAAAATAAAAGAATCTTCCCTTATCTGTGTTCCTTTTTCATTATGGTCGTTCCCCTTCATTTAAATTCCCTCTCAGGAGAAATATTCAGGAACCCTAAACTGCTAATCTCCTTTCCTTGCTCTCTCTCTTAATTTATCTTTCTCTCTCTCTCAGGATAATTTATCCACTCTTTAACTCTTCCTTCATTGCGTCACACGCTTTCTTCTTTCTCACTCGTCCCTGACTTTCTGGTCCTTTTCGTCTGGACTCGGTGCATCTATCCCTTCCCTTCCCTTCTAAAATATCTCCTCACAGAGGCTCCCACGTACCATAACGTTCCTCTCTAAGAAACATTCTACCTTACCCTTTCCCATTAGCCTCCTAAATCACCCTCCTCCCACGGTGCTTAAACCTTCTCATGCCTCGCACTTTCCCTTTCGCTCATTTATAAACACACATCCTTCTATCAACTACCCTCTCTTTGTCCTTCCACTCCTCTCCGCTGCACGTTCCATATTTCTTCGCCACTTTCTCCTTTTCTTTCTCCTCAATTCACTCCTTAAAGTAGTCCCTTCAATCTCCTTCATATTCTTTCCACTCATCATATTACTTTCACCTCCATCCTGCCATGTCCTCAACCCTCCTCACTTCCTCTCCTCCTTTCTACCTTCTCTCTCTCACTCTCTCCCTACTCTCACTACCCTCCTCCTCTTCTCTCAGACACTTCTTGTCTTACCCTCACTTCAAACAACACTCTGCACGCCACTTCGTATCCCTTTTGCCTCCCATTCTCCCTCTCCATCATTTCTCTTCTCCGTCTGCTTCTTTCACTCCTCTCTCTCTCTCTCTCTCTCTCTTCCTCTCGACATCGACCTCCACTTCCATTTCGGCCGCCTAATTAGTTCTCCCGACACGAGTTGAGTGTCGCCATTTTCGCCCCGAGATCGTTGAAGTAAACTTTAAAAGACATGGCTTCGGAGAGGAAGAGGAAATTGTCTTAAGGTCGCGCATGTGTCGTGTTAAACCTGTCGTGCTGTTTAAGTCGGCATGCATGCAGTCTTGTTTTCTTTAAAGCCCCCGGATGCGCTAAATTGATCGGGAATTCCGCTTGGCAGGTGTTAATATCAGTTGAAAGATACATTGTAACTTGGCGCGGATTTTATATTCCTGGAGGTTTTATAATTAAAAAGGATATTTAAACAAATGATTCGAACCTCGCATTGAATACATACGTTTATATTTTTATTTATAAACAATGCCTTATTGTTAGTTAACGTTTTAGCAAAAAACTTTTTAAACGTAGAAGAATTATCAACACGTGGGTATGCATTAAACTTTACTTAGCTTGGCACACATTTTCAAATCTTTTTATTAGCGAGAATAATTATTGCTGTTGCTTTTTATTCATCTTCGTAGCTTTTATTCCAAACAAAGGATACGATAATTTAAAAACTTTAAAACTGTATTTTTATGGAATCCATGCAAGCCATCAAGGCAGATGCGCACAAAGAACAATCGTCAGAATTTTATTTGTTTTTATACCTGGTTATATTGTATATAATCTGTTGTTAATACTCCTCTCTCGATCCCCTTTAATTTTTATTGTAAATCTAGGAAGTGAAAATGGAAAAACAAGCAAAAATTCAGTTTGCCAAACATTTATAAATGAATCGTTAGTAAGCGAGAGAGAAGCAGTGAAGAAAAGTTTTCCTACAATGCGCAAACGTGATTTTATTACTTTCATAATTTTTTCTGCGAATACGTTCGTAAATTCCGAAAGCCACACAAATAAAGACATTAACGCCGTGTAAAATCAGAAATGAAAGTTATAACATCCTTCTATAAAGTATAGTGTTGTCTACGGATTTTTGTTTCAATTCTTTTACGTCGAACTGCCTCATCAGCCTTTGCAGTAAAATAGTACAATGCTCTTTATTTTTTATGGATATTTGATCGTGAGGTTCTCCACTGGTATTTCTCGTAGCCGCCGTAAATTTCGCCATAAAAATTTTCTGCTTACATCTATGTCCCGTCGCTGAAATGGAGGATATTTGCTTTTAAAACG
The DNA here is from genome assembly GCA_036926305.1 of Uropetala carovei. Lineage (NCBI taxonomy): Eukaryota > Metazoa > Arthropoda > Insecta > Odonata > Petaluridae > Uropetala > Uropetala carovei. The sequence continues at coordinate 112,630 of JAXCHB010000143.1, forward strand.
ATATCAAACTTTATCTTTATAATGGATTTAGGTTTTAAATGCATGCGTTTTTCGTAAAGTGCAAACTAAATGCAAAAACATGCTTGTAAACTTTTTAATCCATCTATTAAATGTATCCACTCAAAGTCCACAAAGCCCTAATAAAAAAAAAACAAATCCACTAGCAACAAACTTGTGTTTGACTTGCAGCGAATAACCATAAATGCTAAAGGCGGTAACTTTTAATGTTTTGTTTTAAAGGATTTAAAAAGCAGAAGAGGTTATCAGGTTTGAAAGAAACTTATAACACCTCTGAACAAGGTGTGTGAATATTTGTTTTGCTTGTCGTTTCCATTTTTAATGCTGGCAACACTGCAGAGATCTCTCTCTATTTCTCTCTCTTTTTACGGAACAAAGTTCTCTCGTTTGCTCTTTGGAATACTCGAGAGATAGAGAGAGAGAGAGATAGAGAGATAGAGAGAGAGAGAGGGAGAGATAGAGAGAAGGAAAACACGTAGAGATAGAATTTTGTTTTCGAGGGAGGAGAATGTAAAAATGGTGAGACGAGAGATATTCCAATCGTCATGGGATTCGCTATCTTGAGAGGTGGTTTCCCTTCCTATATTTTCAACCTCCATTTCCTCCGCCATTTCCCGTTATCTCGCCTCCCTCTCTCGCTCTCCGACTGCATCACTTTCGTCAGTCGTTTTCCTTTGTTTTCCTTTTCCCTCCGATTTCGACGTAACCGACAGTTCCGTACTCTTTTTATCTGTCTCATTTTCTTGGTCAATGTGCGCACGGGGATTACCGCCTTTACCTCGCACAAAAGTGTTGCAAAGGTTATGGAAAATTGAGCCGGTTGCACTTCCGATCGTTTCAGTTTACCTTTTTTTCTTTTTCGCTAACTCGCCCATTCTCCTTCGTCGAGCAAATCAAAATTTGCCCCGAAAAATTGAGACGCCATTCATTCACGCGAATACTAAGTGGATTGAAGGAATAATATCGAAGTTGTGTGTTAATTTTTTATCGAAGGCTGATCTTTTGTGCTTTTTGATCCCTTTAAGGTACTCGTTTCATTTCCTCCCATCTCGAATACATGCGAAACAACGTTTTATTATTCGATCGAGTTTATTTGGAGACTTTGATGACAAGAGTGCTTTCCTATTTCTGGAACGCTTTAACATTTTATCATTCGTAATATTCTTATAGATAAAGACGATTTCTAATAAATAATGAAATACATAAATCTTTGGAGGTTTGATTTATAAGATTAGTCCTCCAAGAAATTTTAGCAGCTGTATACGTAAGGTACTCATTCGCGAAATTACACTACCATTTTTGCTGATATCTAATCTCTTAAAGCACGAAGGTGCAAATTATTGCGGTGATATTTTAGTTCTGTTTGAAAATTTTGACCTGATAATTCTTAGAAAAGGTTAGCGAAAAATAAGGAAGTATTTATTTTAATACTTAACAGGATTATGTATTTTTTCATTTATTTATTCTGAGTACAGCTCTGTCGTGATAAAGATATCATGCAGAGGAAAAAAGCGGGTAAGGTGATAATAACGAAAATTAGGAGAGCAGGACGATTGGGCGTCGGACGAATTTCAATTAAGCTTTGTGGGAAAACGATGTCCAAAGATCTAAAAAAATCTGTGGTGATAAAAATTCACCGACTGTACAACTGGCGCTTAAAAATAACGCTCCCGAAAATCTCATACAAAAAATTCCACTTCCAAAAGTATATGCTCATATAAATGTAGTCAATGTAAATCCTATAGTCTTCAAAACGTCTGGAACCCATTTTTCCGACACCCGGTTATTCAAGCTCCTAGTCATCCAGCGCCCGATCGTTCCTTACTCGAAAATTAGAATTATCCATTCCATTATTTCATTGATATTTTCCCGATTTTTGCGCTATCATCTGAATTTAACAATAACCTTAATGTATATTTTGCTTTGTCTGTCTTTGTCGTTGTACTTATATTTGCCCAGATATACGAATGCGAGCAACTCGAGAACGGCAGATTCGATTTAGAAAATTGTTTCAGCGTTTCGTCGGCGTGATAACTGAAAAGAATTTTGGGTAGTCACCCTGTAAAACAGGTATGCGAAACTCGAAGAGGCGTAATGGCCGCATTAAGGCGATGAATGTTATTGAAGGGCCGCAGCTGTTAATTGAGGGCCGGAATTGAAGCAATACACTTTATTTAGAATATTGGATGTATGCTATGCCAAACACAATAATTTAGAAAGGCCTTCTATTGCAATTCGGTAGCTATGAAACAATAGTGGCTACGTTTCACAAAAACAAATTATTCACAAAAAATCTAAAATGATTTATTCAAGAGAAAATTTAGCTTTCGGACCGCAGTCAGGTACAGAAAGGGCCGCCAGTTTGACATGCTTGCTGTAAAATAAAGACCCGAGTTCGAGTCCGGAAGCGTTTCATTATCCCATTCGAATGACATAGGAATAGATACAGCGTATTTTTATTTTACTATAAAAATACTAATTATCATAAGTGAAAATTCATAAGTTGAGTCAAAGAATGCTTACAAGAATAATCATATAAATTTATAAAATGTCGACTTTTAAATACTCGTGGAAAACATTTGTTTTGAACACGAAAAATTCACTTTTCTTAAGAAATAAATCTTTCGTCTTCATCACAAAATCATAAAAATTATATATTTTCATCTCTGATGATCAATTAGAAGAGATTTTTCACTTTAGATTATTTTTCTGGCATTGAGACAGACATTTTCTTTGAGGGGCTGAATTGACCTTTTTTCTTAGCTCATTTGTTTTACAAAATTTTCCACCCGAATCCAATTTCAGTCCATTTATCGTGGAAGCCATTACCGTGAAACTCTTCCTTTCTTTCAAATTGACCCTTAATAAAAAGGAACCGGACGATCCCCTCATTAGAGCCCTTAGACCGGACTTGAAATTTTATCCTTTATTATTTTTTAAACTTCCAACCACGTGCATTATACATAGTATCATGCACACATCTCCTCCATTTTGTCCCAAACAATCTCTCCGTTTGGAAATGAACAATATCGGGGCAGCAATTGTTGCGAAATTCCTTCCAGTACGAGTCCGCCTCAAAAAGGAAGACCCGTTTTTCTCTTATCTATGTCGTTCTCTCTCTCTCTCTCTCACTCTGCCATTCGCCCATTTTCCTTTGCGTGTCTCGCTATCCGTTACTGCTAACTTCTCCCTTATCTAGCCACTTTGCTTCACGCCCGCCGTTGGCGCTGTTCCAGTTGTTGGAATTTTTATCCCTAACGCATTCTCTCTCTCTCTCTCTTTCTCTTTTGCCCTCCGCACCTGCTCCCTTTCTCTCCTATTACTCGCGCAAGGAATATCTAGCGTTCTTCCTCGATGCTCCACTTTTTTTCGTAACAAATGGCTGGACTTGGTTCAGGATTCATTGCAAAGATTTAGTGTCATATGCCCTGAGGCTCTCATCCGATTTATGTTTCCCACGTTGCGCTCGAAATGCTTTTCTCATTACAGATTACTCTTGGAGTGAAAAAGAATGCGCTTTCTTTTTTTTACCGGCACCTGTAGTTTGACAAGGGAATTATTTTTCCGGAAATGCGATTCCGATGGCGTGACAAAGGTCATAAATCGCGAAAAGCGTCTCTCGATTTCTTTTCGACTTTTAGCTCTTTCTTCTCAATGCGGTCGTGACACAAGCGATAAAATAAAGAATTTCAAATCAGAAAGAATCGAAGAGCGGCGAATCGCATTTTTATGCCAATTTATACGCATCTGGTGTCATAAAATTTTTCACATGCTTCTGTGATAATGTCATTGGATAATGGGTGGCGATGGAGATTTTTTAATCGCCGTGTGATATTCGCTAATTCATTCAATATTTTTTCGAGGATTTTTTTTAGATTAACGCAGATTTATACTGAAACTCCATAGATAGGGACGCCGACCGATTTGATCGAATTTTAATTTGGAAAAAAATCCGTCCGGTGTTTTGACATCGTCCGATAACCTACGAAGGGCTCTAGTTGTCAATGCCTTTTGTCCTCGCATCCGACGATGGCGGCGCCACTGGAACCGAGCGAGCGAGAGTGAGAGGGGTCAACTCTCTTCTCTCTCTTCTTGGTCCATCCATCATTAGCCTTTTTGAAGCTCACCATGCAGTAATCCCTTCATCGACGTCCATCATCTCCATTTTCATCATTCAGATTATGCCACACCCTAAAGTGAAAAAGGAACAACGCTTGCGCAAAGAACTTGATGGAAATTAATGGCAGTAGATTAAACTGTCTGAACAAAGGGAAGAAAGGTATCAAAAGAGAATTTTTTTTGCTTGTTTCCCTAACGATAATTTAAGGCAAAGAATGTTCATATCGGTAATTGTTTCAATTCAACAATGTAAAAATACCATCGGTGAGAAACGACCAGGTCACAATGGGTTCATTAATCGGTAGACTCGCAGTAAGAAAACAATTTAACGGAATCGCCAAAACTCTGTGAAACGGATTATAGCGACAAAACCAGTCCCGTGTTATAATTATGAACATGCAAAAAAAATGAAGTTACAATTTCGCGTAATTTATTAAAATTTTATCCCCGATACTGGTTAATATAAACTTAATTTTTGAACAAAAGATATTTTTACCATTGTTTAGAAGCGGTATCATGAAGGATTTGGTTCGCATCACGTTTGATGATTATTGAATTGTACGAGAGCACGTCACGTCAACTTATACATTCTAAAATTAAAATTCTTTTTCCTTATTCTCCATAAATATTCTCTCATAAAAGTGTTTATAAACGTCAATCTACTAAAATGGATTTGTTTCCTAATAAATGTCATTAAACTGATGCTCAGCACGCTCGATCGACATCGAATGAATTCCAACGTGATTCTAATTGAATATGAGAAGATACTTTCATTGAAAGAATATTTTTTAAAGCTCATTTTTTCCCTATTTCAGAGAAAAAGAATAATTTTTAAAGGTCTCTCCGGTACAGTATAATATTTTTTTAATCATAACAATTAATCATAGACTGCAACACAACATTAAACCAGCTGTTTTTTAAAATCTCATCAGAAGAAGAATTGAAGAATATAATGCATTTTTTTATCTGAAAATATTCTTTGTCGCCGAGCAGTATATTATTTAACCGATTCCTCGCATTGAAGCTGAAATTATCTGCTTTTGGATCGTTCCAGCTCAATCGTCTCCAAAGGGCTTGAGAGAAAAGCGTCAAGGGGAGGTGCGAGGGGGAATACGAAGAACGCCCTTATCACGCTTCGCAGATCGGCAGAATCTGATAATTCCTCACGGCTCTTATTGATCCCATCTGGTCGGAGGGGCCGTGACATCGTGCCGACCCTTCGTCTGATTTTTATCCCCTTTACTGTGTATTTTTTCCTCGCCAGCACTCAGACCGAGTTGACGATTTCTCTTCGACGGCGTTAGAAAATGGGTTTACGTCAGGACATCAACAAAAGCAAAGTCTTTCACGATCGGTTATTTCTCACGAAAAACTTGTCCGTTTTCCTCTTCCCCTCGGTGGACGTTGTTCTCTTTGAGTGCTATGTAACACTCGGTGCATTATATGGTGAAAAATTATTTCACCTTTTTTTACCTATCCTTTTTGCATCGGTACAATAAAATACGGATTAATGGTATTCTCGATCAAGCAGTATGAACCACGTAGTTTAACTGAATTACCTCTCTCCATGTGTGTTTTTATAAAATTATTCACACATTTGCAACGGCGAAGATCAAAATCAGCCGGCATGTGACTGATTCGGGAACAGCTAACCAGGCAAATGCTTATTGCTATTTTAAAATTTTTTACTCGATAATTAATCTTCTTATTGATGTGAAACTTAGGCTGTGTTTTTGAGAGCGTGAGTTCACACGAATCCATATATCACAGCGTCATTGGAGAGAACAAAGGCGAAAAATATTTACTAAAAACGATTAGTGTTAAATTCATTTAGGTCAAATTTTGCTCAATGCAAAGGAATTTATGATCAGTTATTGAACTGTCATACCGGTCTACATGGAAAATATTCCAACAATTTTCTTATTTTCCCCAGAAATGCCATATTGCTTTCATTTTATTAAGCTTCTATCAATTGGAGCTTCTCTCGATTTCCTTCACGGTAAACTACGCTATTATTCTCTTCATTATCATTCTCGGCCTAGTCTTCTTTCGCTTCATCGAGCATACAATTCAAAACACAATTTTCCCCTTTTTCAGAGAGCAATTTTTTCTAAATCGTTTAACATACCTTTTTCTTCTCCGTCGTCATTCTTGCGGAAATGTCTCCCTTTTCCAATCTCCTCTGCCCCCCCCCTCTCTCTCTCTTTCCTTTTAAGCCATTCCTTTCCTTCCTGACTCAGCGGTGAATCCCATTCACCCGCGCCGTTTCTATCCTTTCTCTTCTCCATCCTAAAACACACACAATCCTACTCTCACATCTTCTAATACTCCTTTCTCTTTCTCTTCCCTTCGACATTCACCCTCCTTCTTCTCCTACCGTAAGCGTCGCTTATCACTCTCGCTTGTTGACTAATATCTCTCTCCGATCCTACATTACTCATTCTTGATTTCTACTTTTTGTCATTCCTTTCCCTATATATATAAATCCTTTTTTAGGCGTGTTTCGCTTCCAGCGTGAGCGCCTAATGTCGTCGGTCTGTCCGTCCGTCCCCATGTTCGTTCTCGGCTTCTACCAAACGGATTTTCATGAAATTTGATATTGAGGACTTACAATCAAATATATAATAAGAAAATCGCAAAAATGAATCACGTAAGCCAATCAGCGGTACCACTTTACTGGTGACAAAAAATGAACTTTCCATCATATCTCGTAAAATATTAGTCATATCAAAATATCTTCAAATAAAAGTTGTAGAACTAGTAAATAAGAGTATTTCTTTCCTATATATTTTTATCGTAGGAGAAGCCGTTATTGAGAAAATCAAACAAGAATATCTTAATTCGAGTTGAACTCGAAATTTTCTTGCATGGTTACTTCTTCATTGTTGCAAACATATACAATCTCACAAACAAACGCTTAATTTCCTTACGTGTGCATGCAATATTTTTAAATAGGAAGAAAATGGATTATTTATGATGAAGAAAAGAACTTTAAAATGCTATTTCCCTTACGTACAGGTATATAATTTCTTTCTAATACTACATTCCACGAAACGCGCCCATTTGTGATACGCTGTACACTTTCCTAACTTGCTCTCTTTCTGACTCTCGGTCTCTCTTTCCACTCCCTTTTCATCTCCCTCACTCCTTTCCCCTCTTTCTTTCACTCCCCCTCAGGTACAATACCTTTTTCTTACCTTCAGTATTCTCCGCCAGAAAATATAAAACGGCCCTTCCCGCAAAACTTTACTGATTTTCTATTTTTTTACCATTTCCTCCCCAATCCACTCCTTCCATATTTTCCCTCTCAGTTTCACTTCACTTGACTTAATTCGTGGTGGCCTTATACCTAACTCTCAGGCATGTATTCTCACTACCCTATTACCGCGTTACCGAGATTATGGAAGCGAAATCCGAACCACTCTCCACATTTTCGCTTTCGTAAGACTCCCGAGTGCTTTTAGATATTCAAAAAGGAGCCAAGAAAAAATCGAGAAGGTTATTTGCCAACCTTCGATCCATCTTTTTATTTTTCCTCTTATTCCACGCGATATGTCCAACGATAGAGTTTAATATCCATCATTTCCTTCACTCACAGTTTTAAATCTTTCACTAACATTCTAATTTATATTCATGATCTCTGAAGTGCTTCAGAAACGTTCAGCAGGTATTAGAAAGTAACATGACAATTAATGTCAATAGATCAATATGAAAATATCTCCATTAACTACCATTATATACTAGGGAATATCCCGAAATAACATGATTGAAGGGAAAACTTAATTAAGCAAAATTTAAATTGAAAAAAATTGTTTACTCTCCTTCAAATACATTCCATCCCCCGTTATGCACTCATCCAGTCTTATTTTCTATTTATCAAAGACATCTGAATGACCTTTGTTGGACGGTTTATTTACATTGTCTAGCTGATTAACGGATTAAAAATGTCCACATCGCATTCATTTTTTTAGCTTCCAGAAAGAGAAAAAACTCGCAGAGTAATAGCTCTGGAAAATATGATGGATAATCCTTGGTCTCGGACCCCAGATCTTTGATGGTTTATTAGAAAAACTGATATCGTTGCACAGGTGCGTTATCATGATGCAAGCTTGGTGATCAAGAAGGCGGGGACATTTTCTATAGTTTAGCTAATAGCAGTCCTATCAGCAAAATGGAATAGTAATCGCCGTTAATTCCATGGTCATGGTACAAAGTTTATGTAAATGACCTCAAATTTTGTCAAAAAAAACAAGATCCATAACATTTCTGAAACTTTGATAAACTTTCGTTTTCTAAGGTAGAATTCTCCTTTTGGAATTTACCCTAGTAACTTTAAGTTCGGAATCCCATTTTGAAACCACGACTTGGCACAATCAGCAATTTTTTCAAAATCAAGTTGGAACTTGAAGGAATCTTAATACAAGTTGTACTTGGGATTCATATAATGCAGAAGTAGGCCTATTTGTAGGGTGATATAAGATCTAGGGCTAAAATAAATTAATGGTGGCATGATTCAGTGGGAAGGTTGTGTGTGTTTGGTGGCATAAAAGCAGGTGTGCATTTTATCTGTATTTGATGCTATACTTTGTGGGAACTACGAATGTAATTTGGTGGGCATAAAATCAGGGCAGTCAATGTAAAATTTGTTGGTATACCATTGAACAGTGGCGCCCAAGCTGGGTGTGGCTCCGTAGGCCGTAGTTTGGGCACCACTGAGTTATATCTAGGTAAAATATATACTATAAAATTGGTCACGGAACGCAGTTCGCTTGTGGGTCACATATCGGGAACCCCTGCGTTAGGAGCATAAAATCGAGAGGCATTTGGTGTGTTTGGCGGTATAAATTTAAGTGGCAAACAGCAGCAATGTGGGTAGCTGGTGTATGTTTAATGGCATACGTTTAAGGGGCAAATTAGGTTACTATGGTATCAAAATCAGATTGTCCATTTGTGTAAGTTTGGTGGCATATGTTTAAGGGGCTAATCAGTGTAATATGGGTTGCATAAATCAGGGAGTCGTCGATGTGAGTTTGGTGGCCTAAGTTTAAGGGGTATATTAGTGTGATGTGGGTTGCGTATATTCGTGTGACATTGGTATACATCAGTGAAGGCGAACCTTCCATTGCCCGCCTACCAATATTACTGAAATTGTCGAATCTTTTCCGCCTCGCGTGCCACAAAAAATCCTCGATTTTCTTTGCGTGTCAACTAAATTAAATTCATGGTCAAGATATAAGAGATTGAAATTTGTAACCATTAAGCTAATGTTTACAATAGTTAACTAAATAACACAAATGTTTCTGCGGCACTAAATCAGTACGATAAATGCTTTGATTGGTATTCGCCTTTCGTTGGCGTGCCAACGAAAATCGTCTTGCATGCCACTTAGGGCACGCGTGCCATAGGTTCGCCATCACTGGTATACATGTATAGGGGAAATTTTATGTTGGTTGTTTTCATCTACTTGTAAGATTTGATGTTTGCTTAGTGGTATACAGCGAAATTCCGTTTTAACGGAGTTGGTTTGGATCGATTTCATTCCTTATAAAAGGATTTTCCGTATAACTGACATTGGGTAATGTACCCATGGAATTATAGTGAAATACGCAAAAATATGAATAACCTTGGAAAGTGACGATTGTTTAATTACGATGATATTTTAAAAATACAGTATACAAAATTATTGGGTATATATTTTATGTAAAATTACTAGCTCCACGCAAGTTTTTTTTAATTCCATAAATCCGGCATTTCCGGAAAAAAGTTTTACGTAAAGACGGCATTTAGTTGTATAATTCTAGGGTTAACTAGAGTAGGTCGATTGGTTGCAGGGGCTCAAATTCACACATGCGAGGAACCTATATAATAGCCAAAGACATTTACATATTGTTTTAAATTGTATTCTGATCGCTTTCAAAATACGTCAAAGTAGATCTTAGATTAGAGTTAATGAGCATTACCCTTCGATATTCTTGTTCTCATCTTTCTTACTTTTATGTATCCACTTGGCTCTCATCTCCGTGCAGCAAAAATCATCGTTGACAACGAAAGAATCCATACACAAACATTCCATTTTTATCAGTCCATCAATTTGATTGACTTTAGATCCAGATCGTGATGTAAACGGTCAATCCCTGTGGAGTTAATCATCGATTGATTTACAAATTTCAAATTTTTTAACAATGAAGCTACCGCGAGCAAATAAATCCCAGTTAAACGCACTTTTCTTAATTTCAAAAATTTCAAGGCAATTTTTTTCATAAACGCACACAAAAAGTTATTGCATATCTTAATCTTATTTTTAAATCAATTATGACTATGACTTAATTTACAAACTTAAAAAGAGTATCAAACGCCTGCATTAAAATGAGAGACATAATGACATTTCATAACTGGCAGTAAACTAGTTATATGTTTCTTCTTTTCGCAAAATTATTATTCGTAAGTTTTTAAAGATTCCCAGCCAAAATTTCTACCGCAGTGTATCGACAATGATACCACTTCCGTACGCGAAAGAAACGATTCGAAACTTAAAGGGTTCGTTAGATACTCGGCCTCCGGGCATAACTCGGAACTTGTATAAAGCGGTTGAGACCGTTTAGAACGTGACTATACGGCGATGTCACACGTTGCGTTTTGCTCGCTAGGTGCATCACAAAATGTCTAAAACACTCGTCGACATGCACAACAACCGTCGATTTGCGTTCCGCCCTCCGACTAACTCTTAAAAATCCCTCGTCTCTCTTAACCCCATTGCATTACCTTCCACCCCTAACTTCTTCTATTTCTCCTTCCTTATATTACTCCTCGTTTCGCATTCCTACACCCTCACCTGTATCTTCCCTCTCTCTCTCTCACTCCCTATTCCTTCTCCATCCTCTCTCTCTCTCTCCTTCCACCTTTATCCATTCCTCTGCCTCCCTCAGACGCTGCCTGTGGCCAGTCGATACTTTCCTCCGTCCCGCACAAATTCTGTTCCACTTCCCTCACTCCATTCCTCTTCAACCTCTTACCTACATCCCTTCTCTGAACCCTTACTTTACCGCCCATTCCACTCCTCTCCACCACTCACACCGTATCTTTCCCCCCTCCATCTCTCCTCCGTTCCGTTGGCTCTCTCAATCCCCTTTGGCCAATAAATAATCCCGCCAACCCACTTGCCTTTCTCTACCTACTGCCATACCTTCAAAAACATCCCATACTCGGCCCGGCTACCTACTTCCACCCATCTCTGCCACGCCCTTACTCCTTCCTCTCACCATCTTCTCCCCATCTTCTTCTCCCTCTCCCTTTTTATATGGTCCTATTTCTCCTTCTTTCTCTCGCTTTCCATGTCTTATTCTTCACTGTCAATCTAGTCCCCTCATTTTCTCCATTCCTCTTAATATCCGTTCCACGTTCTTTACCTTCGCCCCTATTACGTTCTCAATATCTTCCTTTACTTTCACATTCGCTTCTCTTCATCCACTCCGTCTCTCTCTCGCCCTCTCTCTCTCTCTTCTCCACGGTCGCTCTGTGTTCTGGTCCTTCATCTTCTCTTCTCTCTTTCCTTTTGGCCTCAATTTTGCCCTGAAAATAAAGACGTCCATCTATCTCTCTCTCTCAATTTTACTCTGTTTTGCCTCTATCCCCTTATTTCTCTCACTCCCTTCCTCTATCCCTATACGTCTCACCAACCCAACCACACCACTACTCCGTGCACGCAGGTACCCGGAACCTTTCTTTTGCGCCATCTTGCGACCCATTCTCCCTTTCTAGTCATCCGCTCCCCGTCTTTCATTTTTTCTCTCACCCTTTCTTTCCATATCTTCCTTCGAGTAAAAAAAAAACTTTATTTATATTTTCTCCGAAATGAAAAATTGTTTCCAGAGAATTCCTCCCTTCTCTCTCTCTCTCTCCTCTTCTCCAGTATAGTCGAAAAGAATTTCATCGCATATCGCCCATTAAAAAAGTGTGAGCACTTCCGTCATGAAGTACTTTCGTCGCTCTGCATTTATACCACCCTTTAAAACTCATCAGCGTGTCCTGGTTTATATTTTTTGAGAGAGTTTTTTGCGTGGCCTACTCTCTGTGGTCCTCTCTCCCTTCTTTCCGTTTCTCGCTATCAGCTGCCGCATTCTCTTCGAAACTTTAACCCACTCCGCCTCATAACGCTCCGAAATTCCATCCATCGCCCACTCTCCTTCATCCCGCCATTTCCTATCTCTTTCACTTCTTCCCTTCCTTCACACGCTTTCGTTTAAGTCCTTCCGTTTTTATCTCTCGCTCCTCCGACTTCGCCCTACTTCTCTCCGCCGAATAAATCTCCTGTAAACCTCTTTCCTTAATCCGTCTTTTTTCCTCCCCATTTATGCATTTATGCTTTTAAACAGCTTTCAAGTTCTCATAATCTCGCTCCATTTAATACACGTCATCTCAAGCGCCAATCGCTGCTTCCTGCGGTCCATCATCTTCTACGCCCTCCCACTGCTTTCAATTTCCACTTACTCATATTTCTCCAACTGTACCAAAATCCCCGCTCTAGCAAACTCAATCATTCTTCCTCTCTCTCTCTCTATCTCAAACACAAACTCTTATCTTTTTCTCCCTTTTCCTCTGTTTCGCACCCACTCCTTCCAGATTCCCCTCAATCACTCCCCAATCCAAAACCTTCTGGCATTCACTCTCATTTCCTTCCCACTATCTCCACCCCTGCTGGCTTAAATACTTTTGTCTTCAATCATTACTTAACAATTTTAGTACTCTTCTCAACCCTGCTCTCTCCAATTCTCATCCTTCTCCCTTCAACGCGACCCCCGAAACTATAATTCAAATCCTCTCTTTTGTCTCCATTTTTGCGTCTAAAGCTTTTTCCTCCTTTTTTCTTATCCGTTGCACAATATCTCAGACTGTGTGTATATAAATATATATGTGTATGTATGTGTGTGTGTATGTATGTATATATATATATATTCGGTTGTTATCCAAACATTTAGTCTTGTCTTCATTTTAATGCGATTTTCCCCCAATTCTCTTCCTTTTTTCCTCTCACTTTTCTGTCCCCCGCTCCCTTACTTTCGCTCTCTCTCTCTTTCTTTCTGTCCTACCCCACTACGCTACGCGCTCTTCATTTGATTACCATTATGTAATGAAATTTTCTCTGGTTTCCTTCCTCCCCTCTTCTGGCCTCTATTCTCATAGCTTCCTCCCTCCCTCTCTCTCTCTCCGTCTCTCATTTTCGCGCACTCTCACCTCTGAAAGCATCGTACGAAATTTATTACGCTTTTCCCCGATTTAATTTTTGAAGTCAAACGCGCAGCAGCTCTATCATTGTTTTTATTGTGTTCGGAAATTATACGATCGTGACTCCGGTTTCGTGTCCGCGTCGTTCGTGTCCCTTCCGCTCAATTTCGTCGGCGAGGACAAAAAAATAAGCCAAACGAATTTTTGTTTTGAACGGTCTAACAATAAGTTGTGTTCTGCAGTTGACTCTATCTAGAGGGAAAACGAAAAAAATAAGCCTTATCAGCTCCACCATGAGTGATTTAAATCTCGTGGTTTCTTTTTTTTTTGCGGCCCGTTTCGTTTATAAAAGAAAGGCCTAGCGTTAAAATTAAATCATTCGGATTTGCCAGAAAGTTTATCTTGTTTTAATTGCATCGGATTAAAAAAACCATGAAAAAAATTACGAAAACCGCGCGCGTTAAATTTTAAGCATTAAATTTGTTTCAAGCATGTCCTCGTCGCCCATCGTCCGCTTTGATCATAGGATTTTTTAAATTTCAAATTAACCGCAACGAAAAAAAGCTCATCGCCAAAATTACCTGCCCGGATTTAGCGGTGAAATAAAAAGTACCGCGGATCGAAACGGAAAAGCGGCGTCGCAAAAAAAAACGAATGGAACCTTGACCATCGTACGACAGACGTACAGACAAAAAAACGCGCGGTTCAAAAGTGCATGAGAAGGTTCGTCAAAATTCGCTAGTTTTTTTAATTGTTTATCGCGACCTTAATTTTTATCGACGTATAAAAAAGAGACGGGCTGTTATCCATCGGAAGCTAAAAAAAAAAAAGGAAAGTGTTCGAAGAGTTGCGTTGTGAAGCCATGATTCCCCCTCGTGACCGATTTTGACGACGATCACCGGATTGCATGCTCCCAGGGACTTCTCCATGCGTGCCGTCGCCATTATTACGACACATCTCATCCCGCTGGCTGTAATCCCGATTACTCCTGCGTTGTCATTACCCTAGAACGTATAAGAGCTCTCGAAAATCCTCTTCGAAGCGATTGACTCGTCAATGATTTCGTTCCTGTAAATGTATGCGATTTTTCATTACGCAAATGACATGGTTTTATTTTCTTTAAAGTCTCCTCTTCTATGGCGGCAACATTAAAAAAATAAACATTTTTCGAAAAAATATAATCTGAAAATTTATGGAGCCATTCTTTCGATAGAGTGATAAAATGACCTCTTTAACACGTAACCTCCCCTCCACCATACTGATTCCTGCTTATTTTACCTTATTTTATTTTTTTAATATCCTATCTCCACTCCTCAACTTTCTTTATCCTCTCCAGCCCTCTACCTCCATTATTTACATATTTCTTGTGAGGGTTTGCCCCAGCAGTGCCATTCTGGAACCGCTCCTGCTTCCTTGATCGTCCGAGAACGCCTAAGGACGCTGCACGAAAATAATCAGAGGGAAATTATTAGATTGGGTACCCATTTTGAGCTCGCTGGCTCCTATCGCATTCTGCATCTATCACTCTGGAATAAGGCGAGAGAAATACGGTAATCATCCTGGGTCATCCAAATATCACAAATGGTTAATTTTACCAAATTCTTACTGGTTTTATCTTACTGCCAAACTTATTAGAAGTTATGTTTAATTCGTTGAATGATCGTTAATATTGCCACTGGGATAGTGCTCTTCAAACATTTTGAAAATGCCTAATGTAAATAAATTTTATTACCCACTTAAAATTTTTAGATAACACTCTATCCTGCACATCAATGAAAATATTAACTATAGCTGGTTTGCACGAATTAGGAGTCAGTACTGGAAATGCTGATGAAAATAAATATAATTACTTACGCGCGTTAATTTAGATAGCAACAAGTAAATTAATCAAAAATCTATAGTATATTTCTTTGATTCCACGTAATGCATAACGATTGACGGCGTAGTGGCATATTAATAAGTTATAATCGATTATCAAAAATGCAATCATTTAATATAATAAAAGCCGTCGTCTGTTGGTTGGTTGGTCACGCTATGCAAACGCTAATAACTCGAGAAATAATAATGATAGAAACTCGAAATTTGGAAGGGATGCTTGATTACTACTTATTCAGAGAATGACTAATTTAAATCGCGAAAAAATTCCTCGGTTCGTCTCCAAGAGAGGCATTTCCATTTCCCATTACTTAACATGTAAAACGCGATTTTTCGACGTGCAGGCTCTTATTTATTTGGCAATTAAAATTAGAAGAAATTAACAGACGACCTTCGGATTTGAACCATTTTGAAGAAAAATTTATAAAGTTTCTTATTCCGTTCGTCTTTTTTCTCCCACAGTTCGAAATATTCCATGTTAAACGTTTAATTTTCATATTTTATGGAAATCTCGCCATTTTAACGTGATGTTGCTATGTCGACCATTATCATTGTTACACCTAAAATTACTATTATTGTATACATCCTTCTGGGAATAAGCGTGCCTTGACTGCTTCAATAGGAGAGAAAGAGAGGAAGGAAGGGGAGAGATTGGCGTGTTTTGTGGAAAATAAGTATATTAACGTAAATATAAAAAATTTTAAGTATCAACAGTGTCATTCTAGAAAAATTGGAAATATAAAGTATTCTTAAATTAAATTCTTTGTAAACCATACGTGCTTACGAATTTATATTGTTATTCCTCGAATTATTTTCGTAACAATGGCCGAAGTTTGGAAACGAATATAAATTAAAATTCTATTAAAATTAAAAGGACATTTAAAACTGTTAACAGACAATTTTCGAAGAAACAACAGTGGATCTTTTAATAAATTGATTTGTTTTTATAAAAGGAATTTTGGTGCTTATTTAATACAGAGTAAGTTCTAAGGCTTATAATCCATTTAAATCTAATAACAGTGTCTATTATAGTTTAAAGAAAGAACTTTATTTATTCACTTTACAGAATGAATTAAGTTTAGGCTAGCATTGCCTATTATAAAAGGAGTTAATTTGGAATTTACAGTATGTAAAGTGGAAGTTGTACTGAATTGACTCAAGTATATTTCAAAGCAAAAATCAATTTAAAATGTTGAAAGTTGTTGTTTCGGAAACTGAGAAGTCCAGAGTGGTGAGCAGACGCTAAACGATGTTAAGGTACATTTTATTCCAAAACCAATTTAAAGTATTATCAGAGACAATTGAAGATTGAACAAATTTTTTTGTTACCGGAATTCTGCTTATATCATGAAATTGAAATCCTAATGCATTAATCCATTAAAATATTCTAAGAGTAGCTGTTTATTTGAAAGAAATATATGTACATGGTACTTTTGTTCACTTTTCAGAATGAATGAATTCTAGGTTAACATTGCATATTATAAAAGGATTTTCTTTGGAATAAGAAGTTTGTTATGTGGTTATTTTAACTGATTTGAATCAAGTTCTCTTCTAAGTTTGAAATCTATTTAAAACTGGTGAAAGTGGTTGTTTCGGAAAATGAGAATGCAAGAGTGCTTAGCAGACGATAAACGATATTGAGGTACATTATATTCCAAAATCTATTTAAAGTATTATCAGAGGCAATTGAAGATTGAACCAATTTTTGGAACCGGAATTCTGCTTATTTAATGAAATTGAAACCCTAATGCTATAATCAATTTAAAACTAATAATAATGCCTATTATAGTAGAAAGAAAGGTACCATTTTATTCACAAGGAATTTCTGTGAGATTTTAGTTAATTAATTAAAACAGACTTACAATATAGAAATATTCGATGGTTAAAACAATGCACAATTTTATTCTTGTGATTTTTACATTTTGCATTGACGAAAATTTAGATTCATTAAACCCGTTAAAATTCAACGGGCACTTATGGTAGTATTATATATTCAGGTATTTGCGCATATATTCTGGTTTAATGTCAATGCGAGGAAAATTTTATTCATTCAAAATTTTTAGTTTTATATTTAGTACCACCTTTATTAAAGTGTGCGTGCATGCAAAGTTAAACATGTCCCTACCTTCAACATTAATCTCGAACCATTAACTGGAAGATTTTCTCCTCAGCCAGATAATAAATTGTATGTAAACTGTTGCCGATGTAAATAAGTCCTTCCTTTCTTCCTAATGGTAACTTTTTATCCTCTGACTGTTGCTACATTTCTTTTGTCACTTGCCGTATTTTTTCTCCCGAAACTCTCACGGCGACTTTTTCCGCCCATAAAAACGCGGTGCTATTACATCCTCAGTCTTTCTCTTCGAGATCGACTGCCATGGATCTTCCCCTCGCGTCCTATCTCCAGGTCCTGGGAAGAGAGAAAAGTCCCTTGTATAAGAAAAAAAAAACGTTTCTTTCAGAAAAAAACGACGTAATTCCATTTTTTTTGCC
This sequence comes from Uropetala carovei, assembly GCA_036926305.1. NCBI lineage: Eukaryota > Metazoa > Arthropoda > Insecta > Odonata > Petaluridae > Uropetala > Uropetala carovei. The sequence continues at coordinate 130,357 of JAXCHB010000143.1, forward strand.
TTCTCAGTTCCCCTAAATTTCGCTACGTCCTTATGCCGCCACTGCAGCAAAACTCCCGTCGGGTTGCTTTTTCGGGCAAACCTCTTTTGCTTTTCCTCTGACGCCAACTCATTAAGAGGCTCTGCCTTCCCCTCCCCGCTATGCCTCTCCCATTGTTCCTGTCCCTCCGAACCTGTTCCCGACTCCCAGTATCTCTCTATCTCCTTTTTCTGCCCTTTAAGCCCCCTTTTATCTTTCTTCATTTTCTTTCTATTTTCTCCAGCGCACGTCGTTAATTCACTCAGCCGAGGCTTTTCTGTTTTGAAACGGGAATTCGGCGCATCTGTCTACATGATTAAAGGCCTGAGCGCCTTGATTCTCAGGAATTTTCAGTATGTCACGTGATTAACTCAATTCCGTCTGTGATTCTTTTCTTCGCCTCTAGTATAGTTTCAAAGCGCATATATTCAGGCCTAGGCGAGTATTTAAAGGATGAAGGAGAGGAAGGACACTACCTTCCAATTTGTGAGCTCGGATTACATTTTTTTTATGAAGAAGACGCGTCGGCGTTCGGCGAATGCCGTGATTTATTCTCGCTATGCGACAAAGGTCGTTTTCGTCTCTTTTATTCTCTCCTGATGTGACGTTTCCGAAGGTCTGCAGAGGTATTAAAGAGTTTTCGACTCGCGGCGCGTCACGTGTGCCATTATTGAAGATGGACCGGCGCTGCCCGGATTATACAGCTTCCCCCAAAAGCCGGACACTGATATAAATTTTATTTTACAACTGTCTGCTTCGTGTTTTCGTTGTAAGAGAGCATAGGGAATGACTGACCTGGAAGGTCGTCAAGCAATATTATTGTAATTTTTATTCGCTTCTTCTAACTTGCTCGCAAAATTTAATGCGCTTGGATTATTTTCATTGCGATTTAATATTGAATCTTTCGTTGAAAAATTATTTGACTCGAATTTATAGAACAATAAACAGGTTAATGTATTTTAATAGCAGCGGAGAGCAATAGAATCTACGTATTTTTTTACTTTTAAATTTCATTAAAGTTAATGCAGCAAAGAGCCGAAATATATTATGCTAATCTGCTGTAAAAATGTTACTTTATTATAAAATTTGTTGTCATGCTGTGTGACACATATGTAGTTATTTTGCCATTACTCTCTCCACAGATGCTGAAGCATTATTAATATAACATCTAATTCCGCATATTTCCTATTTGTTTGAGTTATATTCGGTCGAAATTATCCAGGAAAAACTAAGATTTTTTCGATAAATAATACAAAACATAATATTCCATCTGGAGAGCATTACTTATAATTCCATTTGCGGATGCATTAATATATCAGAAAGCTCTCGGAGTTTACTTAGAAACAACAACTTTTAAAGGACTATTCGCGATCAACCTGAAATGCTTTATATTTTTACTTTTATCTTCATATAATTTGAAGGTTTCACATCACAGGGAAAGGATTATTATCGGTTTAGGACAGAATGATTCACTGATTTAATCGTTTGGACAAAAGGTCCGAAGCCATCGGCGTCTGAGCACTAACCTCCCATTTGGGAATAACAACGAGGCAAGGTCGGATCGCGCGCTGTCTCGTAAATCAAATCTCCATTGATGCAGTCGGGGAGGCGAAGGGGTGAAATTGACCCATCTTTGCCATTTAAATTCTCCTCTACTCTCCTCTCTCGTTAAATCCTGAGGGGAAGTTCACCGTTCTAAATCCTATGCGGGTTCTAAAACGCGTTATGATTCATCCTCTTCTGCTCCTTTCTCCGCATCGATATTTCGCAAAGATTAACGATTTGAACGGGAGTTAATTTATTTACACATAAAATGGTCAGATATCGGTAGTTGAAATTATTTTTAAATTGCGCTGAAATTCAAATGACACACCTCCGTGATAAATTAATGTATTAGTTTGACCGTAAAGATTGAATTGCCGATGGGTAATTATCTTCGCCCATTTTCGTCAATTATATTCATGAAATTTCCAAAAAAAGAAAGAAAACTCCCGTTATGATAATTTATGGATGTTTTTGGAGATTTTAATAATCAATCAGATGAAGCAATTACGGCCGTTTTCTGTTTTATATTTCATGAGCGCTCGAAATCGTATATCACATGGGATCAAAATTTAATATACTCGGAAATTTCGATTCGCGCAAAACTGGAAATTAATTAGCTATTTTATCGTTATATAAAGATATTTAATCCATGATTCATTCGTCCAATTCCATTACGAGGACATTGAAAGGTTTTTAAAAAATGGTCTACAAAATAAGCATTTTACAATTAGAGGGCTAGGTGTTGGTTTCCGAATAATTCCTCTCGAATGTATGCTAAATATTTTGAAGCTGATTTTGTGTAATTCCCAGTTTAGCACAGGACCACGAAAATATAATATCCAGGATCACTTTACCTTATACGAACATCTACTGCCATAGTTTATAACTCGGTTTTCATGGATTTTTCGCCGGACGAACGACACAAGTTTGAATCCCTTTGTCACGATTTTCCTCAAAAAAAAAAGTTTACTTACTTCTCCACTGGACATATTATTTTTTGTTATCTCTCAGAGATTGGCAACAAAAGTCACGAGGGTGGAATCCATATAAAAAAGCTGTTTTTTTACGTGCATATGGGCATGGATAAAGTCATGGATATGCATCCGATGCACTAAGAGAAATTCAGAATATCAACCGCTACGGTTTCATTTGCGGAGAAAGACCAATTTTTCAGCGCACCGAAGAACACTCGCACAGTAACTCTCGTATATAGCGTAAACAGAATATGTACACCAGATAAAGAGCCAATGATATAAAAGAGAGCGCCACAAAGAAAAAAATATTCCGTTATAAACGTTGGAGACAGGCATTTTAAAGGCATCAAAGAGACATTCGAAGCGGAAAACTTTGTCAGTCAGCTGCTTTCGGTCAATTGCCTTCGTTTTACGCCGTTCTCTCTCCCTTCGAATCATGTGTGCGCCTGTTTGTCTTTGATAAGTCTCTGCGTCTCTATCTCTCTCCTTCTTCCTCTTCAACCACTCCTATTCGTTTTTACCCTTTCACAACCCTTTATACTGCGATACAAAGTCTTCCGTCGACTCTGCCCTCTTCACACCGTTCCTCTTTCAGTATACACTCGCTCGCCGATCTCAGCTTTCTTCTCATGTATCCATCCAACCTGCGGTCTCTTTGAGCGAGACTCTTTCCTAACATAAGACTCTCCATCTCTCATCTTCTCTGCATAACTCTTCTATATGTAACTATTCTCTATATGACTCCAATCTCTATAGCTCCCATCTCTATAGCTCCCATCTCTATAAATCCCATCTCTATAACTCCCATCTCTATAGCTCCCATATCTCTAACTCCATACCTATTCCCATATCAATTCCATACTTTTTACTCCTGTTCTCTTCTTCCCATTTCAACATTTAAAAAAATCCTTATACACATATTTTGAATTTTTTAACAAAAGATGAATTTAAAATTATATTATTCTATAAAAGTAACGATAAAAGAAGTAGTTACTTCTTCAGTTCAAATATTATGGCATTTTAAAACAAATGCAGTAAAAACTCGATGAGATAAATTATAATCTAGGAAAAGCACGGCCATATCAAAATAGGGACAGAACGTTAAGCACGGGTGTGATACGGGTAAATCTGGCAACGTGTTTAACTTTCAACTTATCTTGCTTTTCACCCACATTTTCCTCTCCGCTCTTCCCTCCCCCTTTCCCCATTCTTCACGCCCTAAATAAAGTCGTTTGTCTGCCTGTCTGTATGTCTCTCCCTCACTTTTCCTCCACGCTCCTATTCCCCTCTCTTCCCTTTTCTCTTCATTTCCCTTCTCTTCTTCCCCTCCCCTCTTCTTCCCCTCACTATCCTGCGTGTTTCCCCTCTTCTTCCCTGCTGGGCAACCCGTTTCCTCTCTGCTCTATCGCATGTTGGTGTCACATCGGTTGCATACCTTCGCCTCTTGCGCCTATGGCGAACTGGTTTACGCTCACGGCCGTCCGCATCGCGATGCATCGTGATCGGTGGTCTAACAGGAAAGCGGAGTCAATCAGGTCGACCGGAGGGGTGCCCTGCGATACAACGTGCACAATCCTGTCGCTCTCTCCCTCGCGCTGTCGCTGTCCAATATCCGCCCAGCACCTATACTACCGAGCCCAGACGGCAGAAAATGTGCTGCGCAAAGAAGTAAACCGGATTTGAATCTTTCGATCCTTTCGTGTGTTTCTGATTTATAGCTGTTTTACTACGTCGCGTTCCACAGAGGAATGTGGAGAGAGAGAGCAATTCATGACCAAGATTTATAGAACAAGGCATGGCCTAGTTCGAATATAAATGAAAATTTTAACTGTGATTCTCTCGAGTTTAATTTCCTCCGACGAAAATAAGAACAGGTGACGCTGAGAGTTCGCGGATATATAAAGTCATGCGTTAAATTTCAAAATATTCACTTATTTATATTTTGAAGGGGAGAGATATTCCACAAAATGATGGAGAGTGTCTGAATTTTAAATTACTTGCAACGTGGGATCGATTGCCGAAAATCTCTTTCAACCGAAAGTTTTTTTTCTTCTTGTTGTGAGATTTGGACGCTCCTAAAAATTCATTTGATCAAATTTTATCCATTCCAATACAGCGCTTCTGAAATGCCAGTTTATTTAATCGTGCTTACCCGCTGTTTGGATGTTTTTTAAATAAAATAAGTATTTCTGACGAATTTTATCCACAATGCATATGCAATGAACGGAATACGAATCGCACGTGCCTCAAATCTGCGGGTCGGTTTAGGGATCCAAACGCCACTGCGTCGAAGATTAGCAAATCAGGGAAGCGCTTAAAGGGCTGAATTGCTGCTTAAAAATTCACAATGGAGTTTTGGGGAGAGCTGAGTGAGGTATGCTCTCCGAGCGTTTAATACTCCACACCGTTTACGTTATGCAAGCACGCGTTTAAGTACCATAAAAGCGAGGTTACAGCCCTTTTATTGCCCTATTCCTAGGTGAGATAGCTGTCAGTTAGGTGCGAATGTTCTCGGAAGGCAATGCAATCTCCACTAAACCGTAAAATGGCCTATGACTAGTTTTTCCTGGAAGCATTTGGCGTGCGAACGATGAAAGAAGATTCTAAATTAAATGAAGTGGGACGCTATTTGAACTCTATTTATGTATTTTATTTAATATGGTTTATTATTAAATTATATCGTAAAGAGGAGAAAGTCGTTTATTTAAAACGTTGTAATTATGGATAATTCCATTTTGATAATTTCGAATAATCATACTTTTGCGAGAGAATTAAAAAACATTTTCTAAAAGTAAATTTTATGAGGAGGATATTCTATAAATTTATAATTTTAGTATTTCTACTACATTATTACTTTGATTAGTATGTTGATTGTTATTTGACTATTCTTTAGTACATGAATCTTCGTGGTGAAATTCCGACCCTGCAATCGTTTTTATAGTTTTAATTTTATTGATTAAATTACAAAAATTAGGGCTTCCATAAAATTTTTAAATTTAATTTAATTTCATGCTTTTGCCTGTCATCTTGTATCATGTTTTACCGCGGACAGGTTGAAATATATCAATTTTATCTGCTATATCATTATCAAAGTAGTAAATAATCTATAATATATTTTGAAGCGTGTATTTGTGTGTTTGTTCATGGAACTCCTCCTAAACGATAAAAGCTAGAATAACCAAGTTTGGTACTATTCTTCCTTACGTCCTAACTTATTGTTAGTGAATGGTCAAGGTTTGGTCAGCCGGGATTAATCAGTGCTGGCAATATAGGGGATTAACATTTTCCCATAAGATAACCCGTATGAATCCATTTCTTGACTTGCAGGGTATTCTTCCATCAAGCATTAAAATACGTAAATATAGACCGATGTTTTTAGTTTTTGCTTTATTCGACGAATAAAACTCTATACTATCTTATTCCTGCGAAATTTACATGTTACACGGTCGAAGTTTTCAGAAATACGCCTTTTGTTTCGAAATTCTGTGGATTTTTCGTTCTCTTTCCGGGCGTATCCAAGGCGGCCGTCATTGTTACCTCCGATTCAATTAGCTTCAATGAAGCTTACAAATAGATGAAAGTTTAGCGTTATTCGCTTTGCACTTTTGTTTAAGCAACGAAACGATCGATGTTTATGTATAGCAACGTAAATAGATACTGATTATTATTCAGGAAGCGTTTATTGATGAAAGTAATTGAACCTTTTTCGTCTATTGAATACTGGAATCTTACATTTTTTGTAAGTAAAATCATTAGGTATATTCTACATAATAATGTTTATTAACGTAAATAAACTCACGTATCTGGTGTACATTCACCAGTCAGTGTTCAATCATGGATAACTGTACGTTACTTTTTCACGGGTTTCTTGCTTACAAGACATAAATGTAAACATTTCAGCGAGGCATAATTCTATAAATTTAAAGGATTTTGAAATAATAGTTACGTCAATTTAAGAATAATCTTCATTGGTTATAACCAAAGGCAATGTGTTTAGACGGACGGGCATCGTGATTATCTTTTTATGGCGTTTTCTCAGTATAGAAAAATTTATCATTTCTGAAGTCTGCGTTCATCCGCCATCATCTATTTGTTTTTTCCTTAACTCCTTTTGTGTAAGAAAATGAATATTTTCTGAGTAATTTAAATTCCAAAATAATGCCTTTTTTGGTATATCTATATTTCAAAAGTTTAAAAGCAATACTTTGACGAAACTTTTCCGTGCTATATGGATGAATTTTCAAGCACACAAAGTCGATTAATTATGATGGGAGATTTGAGAAAATTTTTGTTCGTGCCGGAGACAGAAACTCTGCCTTCACGAGTCGTTCCTTTTCAAGACAAAATATGTTCCCGAAAAGTTTGTAGAAAACGTGCTCAAACCTTCCTCTCTTTTCAGAGATCAATTTTTTTATTTAATTTATTAATCATTATTGATCCAAAAATGAAACCACGCTTGTGATCATTTAAATTATAAAATACAGTTTTGCGATGCCAAATTAATGAAATCTGTTATTTGATATCTGGCAGCATATAATTCTGTTAGTAATTATGAAAGTGCCAATTTCATAATAAAAAGTTTCACAATAATCGATATAATCTAATAACTTCACCCATGCTAAACAGCGCTCCTCCAATACGACTGATTATTAGAAAAAACAAGAACGTACAGTTGAATTTGTTTCAAGCAGCTGTAACTCAAAATACCTCGGGAAAGTAATTGAAACCCTTTTTTCACGAACTTCTGTAGATGGGACGATTAAAAGGTCCTGGAATAGTGTTAAATACACTTCAAGAGATTCGGAGAATGGGATGAAATACGTAATTAGCGAACCTCTGTTTGCCGCGAACGGCGATTCCCGTCACGTTCATGAAAAACTCGACTTCTGCTCCTAACCAGCGTTCCAATAAAAAGGAAACAAAAGAATCTCGAATTCCCGAAATTACTTCCGTGGACAAAATCGATGATAGCGGCACGCGCCGTCCAACCGACGGACTAATTACATTTGGGCTGAACGTCAAACGTACCTCAGCGAGGTATCCTCAAAAAAAAAGAATTTGCACTACCGCCTCTCGGAAAATTTTTAAAGGGAATGTAATATTAACGCTAACGTCACGAACGTCACGAATCTAATCTAGCGCTCTAGAGGAGGCGTGCATTTGACTTGATTTATGTCTCATTTAGTGGGCTCACGTGGGCGCCATTAAGGATAGTGGTATGCCATGAATCGGAGTCGCTGAAAGAATTTCTATATTTTTTTAAGGAGGAACGTGACGACGTGAGGTTAATACCGCCAAACTTATTTTTTCAATTGATGAAAAAAACAGGATCGAAAAACGAAATTAATGTCTTCGTAAAAGAGGATCTCGAGTTTTATTCAATTTAGATGTTTTAAACTAACGAATGAATCCAAGAATTCAAATTGTTTGATTTAACGCTGAACGGGAAGTTTTATCCGATGTTTTCAAATAATTTGCACCAAATTAATCAAAGAATAAATTTAAAAAATACATTTCTCTATAACTTATTGTGATTTTCAACTAAAGTGTTTAAACTTTCATAACGACTGTCCTTTCGATTTACAAATACAAACTCATGTTTGTATTAAATTGAAACCACGGAAGTGTGTGATTACAGTTTTATTATTGAACGTTTAATGAGTTACTATAAAATTTGTTTTTCAAAAAACAAATTTAAAAAAATTTAAATTTATTAGATACAAAATGCCACCTAGCTCTTTCGATGGATTGTATTCCATTTATCACTTTCAGATTGTTCGGATATATTAAAGATTTAAACAGGATGTCGTCACAGAAAATTGCATATAAATGTGATAAAATAAGGTTAAATATTGAATAATGAATGTTTGTTTTTATCTTACGGATTCTAGTTTAAATTAATCTGGAAGTTAGTTTAATCATTACATACACTTTGTGCAATGTGGTTATTTTAACAAACATCTTGGATTTCTGAAACTCTGAGAATGATCTCTCCAAGCTTTGTCCTCAGCGGTTAATCAATCGATATATCTGATAAAATTTACCCAGATTACGCGACCGCGCATGCATTAATTATCCCCTTGCTATAGAAACCTTTCACTTCGTCACAAAAAAGGTAATTAATTACCTCTGGCCGAATGATCCGATTATTATTTTTTTGCGACTCGCAAGAAAATAAATCACCTGACTTTTAAAAGGTCTTTCGGTCTCAGCTTCAAAGTAGCATCCGTTTGCAAAAAGAGAAAATAATCTCTGGCAGTCACTTTTTGTTGTCGCTTACGAAGAATTCTATCACGAGAGCATCACTCATTAATTTATGCTTACATTTCTCATGCTGCCTTTTCGACTTTTCCTTTTCACAATTTTATAGTTTATTATTTATTCTCTTTCTCCTCCCTATATCCACTCATCCTCATTTACTCCCTTCCACTCTACATTCCCTCTTCTTCTTTCTCTTCTTATCTCTCTCTTCTCCACCAATTTCATATATACACACACACACTCACACACGCACGCACACGCACGCACACACACGCACGCACACATTTATAATTTAGAAACTTCATTTCATTTAAATCCGTCTCTTATATTATTCTCGATCATATGCCTGGCAGAATTGGAAATCACTATCTTTTATTCCCAAATGTTTTCCATTTTCCCTAAAATGCACCAAGTCATTGGAATCGGTTCCTCTAAATCAAGACGCAATTGAGGAATAAGATACAATGAGCTCTTTTATCTCGCCAACATTTTTCCCTTTGCACTTTTCTCTTGCTAGTTTTCTTCTTTCGCTCTTCTCCCTTATCTCTCGCTCCCCTCTTTCTCGCTCACTCCATCTCTCTCCCTTTTGTGCTCCTTCTCTTTTGTCATCCTCGCCTTCCAACCTGAGATTAAACTCCTCTGCCGACCTCACGGCAACCAAGCAGGATTGAGCGAGAGAGTGTCTGTGAGCGCTCGACCAATAATCGCGCCAGCTCCTTGCTGCTGCCTCCCACACCTTCCCACTTCCCTCTCTTCCTCCCTCCCTTTCTCTCGATCAATCCCTTCTCCCCCTCTCTCCTTCTCTCTCTTAAAACTCTTTCATTCGCTTTTTCGTTTTATTTTTTTCCCTTTCGACACCCCCTTACTCTCCCTTTTTCTCTCCCTCTCTGCCTATACACAATGGAGTTTGTGTGCGAGGGAAACTCCTTCTTCTCTCTGGCGATATCTCCCGTTGGCCATATTTTCCATTTTATATTCACCCTCCTCTCACTCCCTCTCTTTTTTCCCTCCCTCCCTCTCTTTTTCCCTCCTCTCACTCCCTCTCTTTTTCCCTTCCTCTCCCTTTTCTCTGACGCTATTGAGCTATGACAACAATTCGCAGTCCAATTACCACTCCTTTTTAGCAGTCCGTCTCCCTCAATCTCCCTCCAACTCTCTCTCCCTCTCTCTCTCTCTTCCTCCCTAAACCAATTCACTTACTCTCTATCCACTCACTCGCGCGCATTCCCGCACACGCACGCACGCACGCATTCACTCTCGGTTTCGCTTACGGAAAACAGAGTCATCCCGCCTCTACCCGCGTTTGAGGATGACCTCCTCATGACAACGTTTCCTTTATTACTTTCTCCATGACAACAAAATTTCCTCTATATTAGTAATAAAAAACCATTTCGTCATTTTTCGCGGTGTCATGATGTTATTTTGTTCCACATTATCGATTGGAGGAATAATTGATTTTTTTTCAGTGTCTTTCCTAATGTACATATTTTATTCTTTTATTCCGTCCAGGTCTTTCCGCCATTTGCATTCCTATCGAAGGATAGCATCTCTTTTATTTAAGAAAATGGTTTTGATTTTATTTATTGGATATAATAGATGAAACAAGTTATTATTCTTGCGCTTAGTAATTACATTTAGTAATTATGTTTCCAATTTGAAGTCTTCATTTTTTTTAACTTTAAAGCCACCTTTTAAATAAAATAAGTGCCGGATTTTAAAAATGATTTTCCTTTGTCCTTTTACAGCGCCAGGGATACAAATAAATTTAAAATTTCACTCTTCGAATTTTATTTCTCTCATCCAGTTTAATTACTTAAAGCGGACTGGATAAAATTTGGCAAAGGGTTATTTTTCAGTCTCGCATTATTGTGGCTCTTATTTTAATAACATTCACTGCCAACTATAATAACATTTTGCTTAATAATTTCCATTGTTTAGCGCAAGCTTATGTCCATGTCTTCTCAAATAAATGAACGTAAAATGAACGCTAACAATTGCGTTGTATTTTTCATCTACCTTGTTATGAAATACATTCATTAATTTTCTCTTTCACAGTCTGAATAGAGTGAATTAAGAATGCAAGCCATTCAATTACCCTAGACACGTTCTCCAGTATTTTTATAGTAATTTTTTATTCGTTATCAATCCAGATTTCAGTCCTTAGTCACGAAGTTGAAGGTGAAGGCTCGCAGGTTCCAATTTTTTCTTTAAAATTAAATGTTCAAGTAAAAACATTCCCGCCTCTACTGTTTATTTCCTTTCGCATTAAGGAAACCCGAGTTCACTTGATGGGACTCATCTATTTTTCACGTCCCGAATAAAGAGACTCCTTTGCTTATCCTGGCAATTTATCTGCGCGAATCAAAATGAAGCCCTTTTTTGGAGAGAGAGAGAGAGAGAGTTAAAGGTTTCTCCTCTCTGGCATTTAAAATGAATCCTTTCCCAGAGTTCCCTATCTTCCTCTCTTTACATCTTCTCAGCTCCTCGAATGCCCTCGGACACATTTCTTCCAACTACCTTCCTAACTTGTCCTTCCTACTTCCAAATCCTCGATACGCCACTGCCTAGATTTCTGGCTGCTAGGATTCTCCCGTCTCATAACCTTTCTCGGAGGTCACATAATCAGGCGCTTATTGTCTCCTGGTTCAATGACTTCCGCGACCTCGCGCGGACGCAGACCTTTTGAAAGACGTACTAGATGGCGCTCATCCTTTACGTCGCCCCTTGATTACCTTCTAAAAATCATCCGCAAATCCCCTTCCCCTTAATCCCTTCCCTTCTCATTCTGCCCTCCATGTTTCTAGCTTCCCCCCTTACGTTTATTCTCCCCCTCAAACACCCATTCCTTGTCCCTCTCCATCTCTTCCGCTCGAAGCGTTGACTTCCTACAAAGCAGATACCACCGTCGCCTCTTCCTTGATGGACGTACTAAAAAGCCGCAAAGAGCCCTTTTGGGAACTGATGAGCGGTAGGCGAGCGATGGTATTTTGGAAGTCCTGAATGACTAGAGAGGGAGAAAGTGACGTGAGGAGGGGGAGAGGAGAGAAATCCGCAGCTCTTTTCGACGGAGAAGGAGTAAGTCATCCTTTTCATATGTTATTCCCATATTGAGAGAGAGGAGCTAATGACTCTTTTTAAGTGACGGGGATTGTGTTGAATCACCGCAAAGGAGAAAGTTTGGGGTTCGTAAATTTCCTCAATCTCAGGACGGGGTGGATTTCTGTAGTGGCGGAGTAATTGATCGAGAGAAGAGGGCATGTTTTAATAAAATTCATCTTGTGGGAGGCGAGATGAGATTATTTTAACTGAATCCACAATGAACGTGTAGTTGGTTGGTATTTTTATTAAAACGTGTATGAAAAAGAGCAATTCAGTTTTTACTTTCTCATACGAAGTATCGAGAAAGTATTGTTTTCGCGAAAAAATTCGACCTCGAGATTTTTACGGAAATACACGTTTTAGGTGTCGCTGAATCCGAAACTGGTTTTCGCAATGCCGTTTGTCTGTCTGTTACTGGCTCTGGAGCCTAGACGGTAGAACGAAAATGAATGAAATCTCGTACTTAGGCATTTTATCATACTGAGCAGAGTATACTTAGAAATGGTTGACATTGATCAATATTTAACAGTAGTTTATTCTACGCATTTTTAACAACAATCCGATTTTCTCGAAAACGGCTCTAACGATTTTGATCAAATTTCGTACAGTTACTTGAGTTTACGTCTTCAATAATACTGTATAGTTCATATTTCTCAAGAAAATGAATATAAGGCTAGTTTATTCTAGGCAACTTTAAAAATAATTCGGTTTTCTCAATAACGGCTTTAACGATTTTGATCAAATTTCGTACAGTTACTTGAGTATACATTTACAATAATACTACGTATTTTATTTTTCTCAATGAATGAATATAAGGCTAGTTTATTCTTGGGCAACTTTAACAAAAATTGGATTTTCTAAAAACTGGCTCATACTATTTTCATTTTCTAAATATAACTAAACGACGCATTAGTACCCATATGAGAAAGTTTGTACAATGTATGTTGTACCGATTTTTTTATATTGCTCTCATAAATTATTTTAAACTTTTACTTATAATAAACAAGATTGTCACTACACCATCTAGGTCAGTTTTATTTCTTTTGAATAGAATGAACTTTTTGGTCTACCTAATTATATAAATACATTATTAACTCAAACAGAACATGCTTTATACTCTAGTTAGAATGAGTCAGAGCTAGTTTTTTTCGTTAATATTAAAATTTTCGAAGAAAAAATATCAACAACTGTTTCTATACAAGTTTCAAATCAAAGAGTTTTTCTGAGCATGTCTTATAAATTGATGCAGTTATTTTCGTTAAAATCTAAAATTATAGTCTATATTTTACAGTTAAAGATTTATATGGATTAAATCAAGCGTGGACAAATATCGACTCATTTATAATAAATTTATTAGAATTTGTATTTATCTAATTACCTAGAAAAAATTTAGAAAGCGTTAATAAATAGGCGGTGAAAACTTACCAAGTCTCAAAAACGAAATTATTTTAAAATTATTCCGTGTCGAATGCAGAATTTATCCCGCTTCTTTCAGAATAATAAAAAAGTTTTTATATCCATTAAGCTCGGAAAATATGTTCAAAAAACTATTGCAGATAGATGAATATTACTTGCCATGTTTATTCTTTTCTTCTGATATAAAATTAGAGACGCATTTTTTATGGCTCTAAATCAACTTTTTTTCTCCCGCTTCCGCAGTTTTTCTGAAAAATTTTCCCCTTCCTTCCGTGATGGACACGCCATACTCTCAGATATTAGTTCCTAAATGTATTATGGGCCTCTTTTCTTTTTCATTAAAAATTCCCAACCATGTCAGCTAAGAGAATTCTCCCTTGCTCTTTTTTTTCCTTTGTAGTCCGCGTTCTCTCTTCCTCTATTTTGTTTCCCAACGCACACGAACTCTGGAATTGTTTGCAACTCGTACTTCGCTTCGTCGGACCATTTTCTTTTCCGACTTGCGATAGACCCCACCCCTAAAAAATATCCAACTCTAGAGGATAAAAAAAAGGAATGGGCCTTAGACCTGAGTTCTTTCTTTTTTCGGGAGGATTCTTTTTCGATGCCTTTCGGTCCAAGAGAACAAACCTCGTAGCAATCCTCCGACCCTTTGAAAAAGAAAGCTCGACCCGCTGTGGTAGCCTAGCGCTTTAAGGATATAAAGGGAATGGCCACCCTTCGATTGCATCTCTCACAAGCAACCCGTTTAAAATTCCGCTCAGAAGAAAGGGTAAGGAGAGAGAGAGAGAGAGAGAGAGAGAGAGAGAGAGAGAGAGAGAGAGAGAGAGAGAGAGGAGGATGAAGAGAGTGTGGGAAGGCAAGCGTTCAAGGGAGATAGCCAGGGACCAATCAGCGCCCCTGTATCTTTAGGAGATGCGAATGAGATCCCTAAAATTTCTCTGAGGCGTAAGAGAAACACGGTGCGGCGAGGCATAGCTACATCAAAAGCGGAGATGAAGAGATAGGGGAAGAGAGTTTGCGGTCGGAGGTGGGAAATAAAGGAGGATGAAGAGATGCGTGAGGAGCGAAGTGAAGGAGAGCGCGGATGAGGGAGCAGAAAGGAGGAGGGCAAAGGGAGGAAGAGAGGGCGGAGGGAGTACGGGAGGAAGAGAGAGTAGAGAGGATGAGGAAAGAGAATGGAGGTGAGCTGAGGGTGTGGAAGGAGGGGAGCGAGTGTTGAGGAGGAGGAAAGGAGGAAGTAAGAGATAGGAGGAGAGAGAGAGGGAGAGGAAGGGAGAGAAAGGTAGATTGAAGAGAGAGAGAGAGAGGGTGTATCCAAAATCTGCGAAAACTTTGGAGGAGGAGGCATAAGATGTTTCGGGGTTGAGATTGAAAAAAGGATTTATATACAACCAGGCATCTGAGGTCTTCGTTTTTGGGGGCAGAGAACTTGGCCTTCATAAGGATCCTTAATTTTCCTTTACGCTTTATGTGCTCAGTCGCAGTGACAGATATGGTAGGAAGGAGTTTTTTTTAGACGTTTCGTCGATTGGACGTGAAGGGATGGGTATGCGAACAGTTGCGTCCCTCGTCCTCCTTCGGATTCAATGGAAACATCCAACTGATTCTTCCTTGTTGGAAAACAGAAGGAGAATACAAAATTTGCCAAAGAGAGACAAAGGAAGGCAAAATGCGAAGGAAAATATACTATGTCACGAACAAAGCGTTAATCCAAGATGAAGGTTTTGCTGCCGGCAATAAGAAAAGGTGGACATATCGATAAAATGGAAAAGTTAGTCTTATTTTTGTAATATACTTATATATTATAATATTTTATACTATTATAATATTTTGTGCGAAGTTATTATAATCGTATCATTAATTTACTAATTCAGGTTAAAATACCCAAAGTCTTACTTTAACAGCAACTTTCAAATGCAAAATGAAGCCTTTATATATGTTTTTTCTTTCGAAAAGTTAATAGACCAAGATATAAATGTTTAATCTCTTTTCATTTTAAATGAATTCTAGATTTATTAAAGTATTCAATTTTTGTCTGTATACACAAGGATGGATAATATTACAGCATCAATAACGTTTCAAATACTATGTACTATGAAAATTAAAACTTCGTATTTTGAAGAAAAAAGAAAACCTAGTTATCAGCACACATTATCCCATTTTCGAAGAAAGTAATTAAAAGGTTAGCTGGAATATTTTAAAACCATTCTAAAACCAAATAGTCTAGTGTCGTATAGTCCGTTTAGTTATCATTTTTTCAGAGAGTGTTTATCCATAACTTTGCCATTTAGTCGACGTAATCCCATTTTCTCCGTTTGTTTCATCCACGGGCAGATTGAACGGACTCCCTAATTCTTTTCATCCGGTTCTCTTTGATGAGAGCACATTGTGCGAATCCAAACCATCTTCGACCATTCGCGCCATGCTTCAAGGTGCGCTCTCAGCTAACGCTTTTCCGAAAGAGTTCGAACCTCGTTCCGTATTCCCGCCGCCTCTTCTCTTCCATCCATCATCCTTTCGCTCTCAAACTTGTTCAAACTTTTCGTACCTACCTATCTCCATTCCTCTTCCCACCCCTTCTTTCTTCCTCCCTCTCTCTCTTTCCGTCCATCTTTCTTTCTCTCTTCCGCCACTCTGCTCTTTTTATCCAGCCCTTCCATTATATCCTTTGCCCTCTCCATACTAACCACTCCATCCCTCCCACTCAGCCATCCTTTTCCTCCTATTTTATGTTATCCTCTTGTCTTCTATCCTAAATCCTCTCTTTTTCCTCGTAGACTTATTTTTTTCTCGCAATATCCTTTGACTTTTTTTATTTAAACTCTTTTTCTCTTCCTCCTCCACATAATTCTCCCTCGCTCCCGCTATTTCCATCCTTCTCCTATCTCCTCGTGCGTCCTGTTAGCTCCCTATGGCTTCCTCAACCTTCTTTTATTTAATCTTCTAACGCATGCCAATTCTTCTCTTGCGCACCTCGTCCTCGCAACCTCTTTCCTTCCCGCCTCTTACTGCTGCCTCACTATCTCACACATATCCCGCCCGCTTCTCTCTCTCTCACAATCTTTCCCCTGCCGCACTGCCTCCTCTTATCTGCCTTCCCATACCTCCCTGTTACCATGGTCGCTCGAGGTGCCTTCGTCCTCTTTTATCATACCATTTTTACTTCCATCTTCCTGGCCCTCTCACCATCTCCCTTTCTCTCTCTCTCTCTCTCTCTCTCTCTCTCTCTCTCTCTCTCTCTCTCTCTCTCTCTCTCTCTCTCTCTCTCTCTCTCTCTCTCTTTACCCTTGTCTATTTCCCTTGTATTGTCTATTCCTCTTACTCCTTATTCGGCGCTTATCTTGCTTCTATTGTTTCACATTTCCCTTTCTCCCATCTCAATTCATCCATTTTATTTTACCTCGCTCTCTCTCCATACATCCTCTCTTCATCACTTCTTTCATTTTATTTTCCTACTCACGTTATCCTTATTTTGTCTATTATATACTTCCGTTCTAGTTTAAATTTCGGAATCATCTTCTCTTTTACCATCTTTACTTAAGTGGTACATTATCTCTTCTGCAATGTGTACACAAAATTTGGGAGGCCTATGTCTCCCTATTCCCCCATAATTTTGGTTTAAATTTACCCAATCCTTAGATAAATTGACTCGGGCAACGCCGGGTACTGCAGCTAGTTTAACTAGGATAAGGCTCTCCCTAGTTTAACCCACGTTATATGAAGCAATAAAGATACAATTAGCGCTTAACGCAAGGGCGCACAAACTTTTCAAACCTGTGGGCCGCATTTGATGGTTTATACTAATCCAAGAGCCGCACTTAATCAAAAGCTGAATAATGTGAATTAAACAAGAATAAAATTGTAGATAACAAGTTAAAGCATTTCTATTTATCAATAATCAAAGGCAAATTTATAAAAAGTATACAATGCAGTGCAAGTTTGAAAAGGTGTACAACTCTTTCGAAAGAAACATTAAAACAAATTTTCTAAAAGTAACGCGTTTGGTTAACCTTAGCATTTTGCACTCTGTTATAAATTTCACTTTATGATTTACCAAATTAACCTAACCAAAACATAGTTCAACATTAACCTTATGATGTAAAATCTTCCTCGGGTCGCAAAAACATTAACGGAGGGCCGCATGTGGCCCGCGGGCCACACTTTGTGCACTCCTGGCTTAACCCTAATCCTACCGGGCTCTTTCACTGACGTTAACTACCGGGATGTGACTTAGGGACACACACGATATATTTGTAAGATATGATTTATTTGGACACTATTACTAATGGTAACATATTATACATGGTTAAATAGATCGAGTTGACATGCCATCAAAACGCATTTGACGATGTAACGCGATAAATTTATTTTTAGACATACGTACATGCACAAAAAAATTGACTACCAAACAATGGATCACAAAATTCTTTATAGTCAATTTATACCTTGTTTATATAGTCCAGCATTAATTAACAGTCCAATAAATGCCCTTATTTAACATAGGATGCATTCGCAAAGAACATTTTTGTTACATTGTATCAATGCGTCTCTGAGTCATTTTATATTAGGGACTATACAAAGACTTAAAAAAAGTTAATGGTGTTCATTTACGTAGAAATATAAAATAATAGAATACACAAAGTCTCACTGCCAAATAAATTTAATTGTGGAAGTAATCGTGAATAAAAATACAAATGTGTCTCTAAGTCAGAGCCTGGTAGGATTAGGGTTAAAGCATAAAAACTAAACGTCCGTGCAAATAACTGCTCTTACTTTAGAAAAGCTAAAACTAATTTGGATATCCAATAAGTTGTTGGATGTCCGCATTAACTTTAATCCCTCCTCCTTAAAGATGAAAGATGAAAGTCGAGATTAATTTCGGCAACACGACACCTCGAACATTTAGCTCGTTGTGCAAACATGCAATACGGAAAGAGAAAAATGAGTGATACTGAGAGAGCTTAAAAAAATCCTTCGGCAGCAAAAAAAAACATCCTCTCTGTCCCAACTTCTCCTCTTTTTTTTTTAAAACTAGGAACCCATCCATTTCGTCATGCCACGTACTTCCTACGTTGCAAAAGAAAAACAACTGCCAATCCATTTTACCTCGCCTCCTCCATTTCTTTCCTTAATTTTCTCATTTACTTTATTCGCGGCCACGCTTTTTCTCTATTTTCCCTTGCCTTCCTCTGATTCTCGATCTCAAACCGTATTCCAGTTTAGGTGCACGAGGGTTAGAAATTGATAGCCCGAGATTCCCTTCCCACCAACACAATGACCTTTCCTCCCTTGCCTTTATATATATCTCACTCTCTCCTTTTTCCATCTATTATCTCCTTCTCCTCGCCTACTTTCAAATCCTCGCGTCACTCTCATTCGTCTCCGATCCAATTAACTTCTTCGCTCCCGCGGCCTGACTGATTCCAAACCCATTCCATCTTCTCCTATCTTCTTCTTTTTCTCCATCGTCTTTTCCGCTCTCCCGTCTTGGCTCTCTCTCTCTTCGCTTCTTCAATCTCGTTTTTCTTATCGCTTCTTTCCTTCGCCACACAACCCTCTCTATCCTAAGGATTCTCGCTTCCGTTTCAGATCCTCTTCCTTCACTGGCGCCATCTTCTTTATTGCTTTCAATCCTTCGAAAGATCAACTCGTCTTTCCATTCTTTTACCTCAGTTAATCTCAATCCTTTCTCCGGCATCTCATCTGTCGGGATGTTTGTTTTAAGTGGGCCCGGAGCGGCCACTGGAGCACGCGATGCATTATTTTTTTAGGTTTCGCGGAGAGCGGGGAAATGGTTAAGAGAATGGTAAGCCCATTCTTCCCTCGTTGAATCGATTTTTTTTGTCAACCCTTCAGTCTATTTTCAAAAGGAAGTTTTTTTGTAATTTTTTAGAAGTTTTTTTGGGATTAGGACATCAGAATTTCTTCAATATAAATCTAATTCCCATTTAAAACAATTTTTTTTACTTTCCATAAAATTCGACACATTATATTACAAACGCACCGATTTAAACGTAACAAAATATAATGTATAAATTTATATAAATTTCCCCATTTGAACGAGTTTGTTTTTCTTTTTTCAGTCGCTTAAGTTAAGTGAGTAATTTCCAAAAACACGAAAAGATTAACTGCGTCATGGAGGACGGGCAATCGTCTACTTTCATTTGAATTCCGCACGAATGATTATTACGATTTGCGCGTTGATTCTTATTGCTCATTTTAAGCTACCTCAACCATAATAGCGACGTAACTTTTGTTAAATAAAACGGAATCTATCTTCTAAATAAAACAAATTATTCATATTCCACCGTTTGACTTGTCCCTTTCGATTCGACACTTCCTCTTTCTCTCCTCCTTAAATCTACTCACGATCTTTCCAAATTCTTCGGAATTTGAATAGAATTTTATATTACTCAATTTTTACCGACTTATACCAAAATGACAAGTTTCTAGCTGCTTTTAGAGTGGGCGAAAAGAATTTCTTCGTCCGTAAGGTTTGTAAAATGGAGATGGGAACCCCAGAGACGTGCAGTTATTGAATCGTTTAATCCTCTCCTCGAATTAAAATTATCATGCGTCTGTGAAAATCGGCGGAAAATCGCTATAACGGAGCTCACAGCCTCCAAAACTCGTAAAGAATATATTTTCCGAATTTTTCCTTTATCCCGAGATTTAAACCCAATGGATACGATTTTTAATTTACTCAATTTATGATTTAAATTTCGTATCTTCCGCAGCTGTCTATTTTTCTGACTCAGTCTATCAAAAAGAGTTTCCTACGTTTAATGAAAGACAAAAATTCAATTCTGAAATCGGAGAATTTTTTTGTTATTATCAATCTCACCCAGTGGACAAAATTTTCTATCTAGTACGTCACTAATAATACACAACGTTTTTTTATGCGGAGCATCCGAAATCCGGAGAAAGCGGATTTACACAAAGACAATGCGGGAAAACAATGGAAAACAATCGCCGTCGACGCACTTTATGTGAATTTCGTATTTTATGCCAGAGAGAAATGGGGATTATCGCATTACCGTTTACGGTTTGCACGTTTCCCGAATAACTTTCTCGGAGCGAAATTCCCATCGCGTTTGGAAATAATTGAATGGAAAATGCGCGCAAGGATCTTCTGTTATTTTCGACGATTAAAATTGGAGCGCGACGAATTATATTTTCGAAGCCATTCAAATATTCCACTGTTATCGGCTGCGCAATGTTAAATCGCAAATGATAGAAGAGGAATAGGTAATTTATGTGTTAATCCGAACATGAAACATCCGGCATTTTCTACGGCTCGCTGCAATGAAATTCTCGGCGTGTGAGCTACGATAGCTCTACAGATATTAGATTTTCATGTTTACCGCTTAAAATAATTTTGAGTTTTTTATAACAATTATTAATTCTGTGATATAATATTATATTTGCATCATGACGAGGGGTTAGGTAGAAGATGGGACTTCCTAGTCTCAATCTCGTTACAAATAAAGACCTTATCTAATCTAATTTTTTATGGTTTTTAGGAGGTTCCTCCATTTATAATAATCTAATCTTTTTATACTAAATGCTTTACGAAAAATCTCGAAACTAATATTCCTCATCGCCTTTAGTTTTAATAGATTAAGTTTAAGCGACATATATTCATTGAATTCATCTTGCCTCAGGATAATCTCATGTATTTTTACGTTTCCTCGATTGGCAATCGGGAGTTGCATTATTACAAGAAAGATTGGATGAAGATGGAATGCGTTTCAGTTTAAAATGGAATCTCCTGCGATGATCATAAAAATTCATTCATATTGAATACCTATTTACATAGATTTTCGTACATTTGCACGTATATATTCAATGTATAATTAAAACTCAACTCAATTATATATCGTGTTAAGTTATTAGATGCACCTTCAATTTTACATAACTAATAGCAAAGAACTCAGCGAAAATTTATCGACTTTCCTGCGATGAATCGGTAATTTCCCTTGCACGCGGTATTCGCTTCTGATAATTTTAAAACCTCATCAGGGTATGACGACTAACCCTGATGACGACATTAGGCTCAACAACTAGAGCCTATGGAAATCATCGTCGTCGAGTAAAACTGAAACTGCGGAAACAAGTTTCCGTAACCCATAATCCACTGAAACACCGTAAAGCGTTCGTCACTATTCAGCATCCTCGTGAAATGAAACTCAATTAGCGCACGGAAGCCAACACGAATGTTAGACTCCAGATTAACGTATCAGTCTCGATTAATTTAGGTGTCTCATAATCACTGCATGAGAAAAATAATGCGCTTGATTCCTGTCTGTACGCTCAATATATGCAATAAGATGAGTTATTTTTTCTGAAAAATAAAAATATTACCTCTTTTACACACGTTCACCTTCTATAGATTCAAGAGCTAACAAAATATTCAGATAACTCGTTAAACAAACTTTACCCGAGTGAAACTTTAACGATTGCCTTTGTTACAAAGTTCAACGCTCATCTCGATTAAAATAAGAGAAATTCTTGATCGTTTTTTATTTGAAATGAATTAGCACGTGGAATAATCCTTATGTGAGTATCTTTAGCCATTTCTGTGTTATTCCATGACAAGTTTAGGGGTGATTTTCTCAGTTGATAAAGTTTCGCCGACATTACAGTTGGCTTCTTCTGGTCGAAGAGATTTTTATCTCCTTCGGCTCCTGAATTTATACCCTTTTTTTCTCTCATCAGCAATAATCCTAACTTATTGTCCTTTCATTTTCCGTTGACTTACCGTTATAAACTATATCCACGTTGATGAGAATGTGTGTTGACATTGTTTAATTTCAACGGTGTTTCTGTTATTTATATGGTCGCTCTTATTACCTAAAGGAAGTATGCCTTCTCTCTTCGATGGCACTGGTGTACTTCGCGATTTAGAACTGTTTGTTCTTCCACGCCCTCTGATGTTATTTCAGTGTGCAATCAATATAACGTCCCATTTTGTCCGACCTATGGTTTTTCGCAGCTGTATTTTACTTCGTATACGATATATATCTTCCGATCGAAAGGATGATTAACGATACTTTGCGATGGGTAGAAATGCCCCTGCGTCTTTCTTGAAGCAATGAATCGCGAAGTTGCGTTGTTTTTCTTCAGTAATCTCGCGACCCTTTATGTTGTGCAAGCGGCATGCGGTATACTGGTGTGGGCCGCGGTTTTTGTCCGTTATTCATCTTTCTTTTGCTTCTCGTCACACGTTCAAGGGTTTCACTGTGATAGTCATTATTTTGTAGCGCTAAGAGCAGAGGATTATGGTCTTCTGCTGCTAAAGATGCCGTATCGGCGACTGTCTTTGCTCTGTGGAACATGGTCTTGAGAGCGGAGCCTTTCGTTACGAGCGGTCGTGCGATAAGGCGTTAAGGTATCGATCCGTAAGGGTCTGCTTACGGCGCACCGTATGGTCAATATATACGGCCCACTTCCTAGATACCATTACCATGGAGAATGGTAGTCTCCCGTTCCCCTCTACCTCCATCGTAAATTGATGTGCTATAGAAATCTATAGAACTTTTCCTTCCCATGCGGCGAAATAACGGGTCCACCTAACTGACACATAGCGATGATTTATGTATACAATTTTTCAGAGCCTTCTCTTCGAAATCCGCCATTTACAAATTAGCTATTACAGGGGAAAAAGATGGGCCCATTACAGATCCTTCAGTCTGCTCGTTATACTGTCCATTCCATAGAAAGTACGAACTCTTCTTTTGATGTCCGGGTAGCCTCTACATATCCTGTGATTGGTGATCCCTTTTATGATTTATATTGACCACCAGATTTGTACTTTCTCTCAAACTCTCGTTCCCTAGAAATTTTTGTACGTCCAAGGTAATATTTTTTCAGGTATCTAGGATGAAGATAAGTGAAATAATGCGAATAGGTTTTCAAATAATAACTGATTAGGATAGGATCAGCTTTCATTTTGTTTCATTTTTCAAGAAACATCATTAAAAAATTCCAGCCGCTTCTTGAAAATTAACACGGCAACACCATTATCGATTTCGCTCGACTCAGTTCGATCATGAAACTTCAGTTTGAAGAACGCCTATTGATGTTTTTGTTTTACGGCGAAAACTTTCGCGGCTTCGCCTCAGAGAAGTTATCACGAAGGAATTTCAAGCAAGCTAGTATTTTTTATTGGATGGTAAAGGTGCTGTCACGCGTCAATCTCTCTTATTTTTTTTAGGCTAAGTTTTCTCGGATGCCACGCTAATCCCAACGAAGAGAAACTTTTTTTTTACATGTCGTGATATATTTCCTAAGCGATCGGGTGATTTATCTCGGCAAGAAATACGTCGACCTATCTGCCAATTCGATAATCAATGGAAAATAATGCGCCCAGTATGAAAAATTAAAGAAATGTGTTAGGTAGATTACCTCGGTCCTCTTTTTGGGAAGGGTTTAACCGCTTGAATTCCGTTGCAAGTATAATGGGAAACATTGAGGAATCCCGCAAAAATGTGAAAAGTTAATTTTTCCCTTAAATAAGTATTATTTTAATACTCGAACGTTAATTTATATATGATAAAAAAGCAATTATCCTTTCTGAAAACGCAGAAAAAATTATATCATACATAACAAAGGTGTTTCCTAAAATGTTGCCATTGGTGTCATATCGTCTCTGCTCAGCCCCATTTGTTTGGCCTTAGCAATCTTTACCTTAGCAGAGAAATCCTCATCATTCCCGTTGGCTTCCATAAAATTTGAAATGAAACCTTTTTGATGAGGCAGGACGCATCATAATAACATCCACTGGCCGAAAAGGGCCCCCACGAGAGAGATATCGATTATACACATCCGTTTTGCTTTGCCCCGACTGGCGCATTAGAATCAATCAAGATATTTGGACGCATAAATTATATCTCAGTAAGCTCCTGTCAGGCTTCAGATAAATTAATCTAGTGCTGACTTTCACATTGTTTGAGATCCACACAGGTGATTAACGGCCAGTTCGATTACGAAAAAGTGGTGGATTTAATTTATTTCGTCTTATTTCTTCTAATTGGAAAAAGGAATATTTATACTTGGCATTTGTTGAAATTTATAATACTGCAGAAGAAGAAAAAGTTGAGAAAATAATTTCATCAAATAATCACATGAATTTTTCCAGGTGAGCTTTCGTCAGATGTCACGTTTTATGCTAAGATTCTCATAAAAGCATAAGTTCTGGCTTCGATTTATTTAATTATATGAATCTCTTACATTACTATTATCAAGTAAATATGGATAATATTAAAGGGTTGACAAAAATGGCTAATACTTCTCCAAAATCTAATAATCAAAAAAAGTTATCCACTATCAATACATCTCCTTCGATTACTCAGTAACCATCATAAACGCAGGCAGTTAAAGTATTTTTCCATAAGGTAGGAGTATCAAACTTACTGAGCGTGTAAATCCGCAATCAGCGTTTACCATTAGTGACGCTTTGTTAAGCGCTACGGAAGTTTGCTCACTTTATCCTTAACTTTGGCGATTATGACTTTGAAACGCATATAAATTATAGTTTTCTTGCAGTTACATTGGCCCAGTTAGTCTATTGAAATCATAGTGTCGCTTGAAAACTTCTATGCCTCGTTTTGACATTACCTTAATGGAAGAGTTAAAATTATTCCTTTTGAAGATTCTCTTATAATTTCCATAAATAAATTGAGTTCCATGACTTAAAAGCGATTACTCTTAACATTACCTCTGTTTACTTAATGTTTATTAAGTAACACAATATTTGTATGCGTATTCACAAATTTCGTGGATATTAAAACAGGTTAAGATATAGGTTAGGCCTGCCACTAATACGTACCATTTAAAGAAACTTTTTAAGAAGAGTATAAGGAAATGCGTTTCATCATTAATCCAAGCCTTTATAACCAGTATGTCAAAGACTATTACCGTTAAAAATATGCGATACATTTAATGAGAAAGGCGACAAAAATTTCCTTTCAGATTTTATTGCTAGAGATTACTACACCCAAAGGTCTAACTTGACATGAGCTCTCCCGTGCCATAGCCACCAAATAATGAAGTAAGTTTCATCAATGCTGTTATGGCGCTAATGTGATTTTTCATACGGAGTTTTCAATGTTATCCCTTCCAAAGTAGCCCAAAAATAAAGAAAATATCTCTGTATATAAATTGCGGAATTATAAATTGGGTCTAAATTGAGTAATCCGGTACATTAGCATATACTTTAAAAATTCGCCCCCTCCAAATCAATAACTAATCAGTTTTTATGAGGCTGGTTAGTCCCTTTAATGTTTTCTTTTGAGAGAAAATGTGGTTCATCGAAGTTAAATATTTAAAAATTTATTCGCATGACAGTGAATATAGGTTTACAAGACTTTATTAAGGCAGATTAAGGTGGGTTAATATAAACATCCTGTAACACTAGATATTGATTCTTTATCGAAAAATAATAAAGAATTTAGTGCCTTATTAATGGAGGGAGCGAATGGCTAGTATGTTAGGGCGGGCTTTGATTGATGGCGGATTCTCAATGCTCACGTATGGGATTTATTTTTAGACCATGGCGCGAATGAATAGACAGGAAACCTGCATGCTATACTTTCAACTGGCAGCACGTGACGCTGACAAGTATGAATTGGTGCGTTAATGTCTTTCTGTTGGAGATTTCTCCAGCACGTGAATAACCGCAAAAGCAATCCATTATCCCCTTTCTTTCTCTCGTTTGTTTTTTTTTATTCCGCAGCTAATAAAACTGACCCTGTGGAATGAAAATTTCCATCAGTCAATGTAATTGGATAGTCACAGCATCGAAACAATGTCGAAAATATTTTTGCGACAAAAATAACTGCCAGTCAGGTGAATAAAAAGTTTTTTTCTGCACAAAATACCGAGAATAAATAACTCGAAAGCCTTCGACCACGATTTGAATTTTGTGTATTATATTAGCGTTTTGAAAATTTTTGTTTCCTACAAGATTAACTTATGGAATTTAACATTTATTGGAAATATAATTATTTTTTTCTCAATTTTGCACTAACATTTTCATTGATATAAGGCCTTGAATATTCACTTTTTATATGATTTTCAGTAATCTTTACAAAACAAAGGTATCGCTGTATGTATTATTCATCCATATCGCAAATACATATATGCAAAAAAAAGTAATGCACCTTTTTCACTGGTAAGAGCGTCTTAAAAATGTTCACCTTTTCTTCGAGCAAAGGATTATTTTCAGCCCCTGTAGCCGCTGTAATGTACTTCAAAGCAATGGAATATCTTAGTACCTCTGCTTCATTAGCATTCGATTAAGGATTATGTACCTTTTTCCGCACAGAGCTACAGCTTGAAAACGGAGTGAATTTTTATACCAAAATTTCGATCTCGGGCCAAAATCAAATCACCAGGCGACGGGAACAAAAACATAAAAGCGATAGCGACGCGTTGGTCTCGGCAAGGATCCATTTGTTCTGCTCTTTCATTTGGTTTCGATGTGATTGGATCGCGTGACTTAAAGATCTCAGAGGTCGGTCAAGTACATTCGTCAAAGTGCTTGCGTATCTAAGTAGAGCATCTCGGGACTAAAAAACCCATTGCCACAGAAGGGAAATGATAGGAGCCTATGTGAAAAAGGTACGGCGAAAGGGAAATGTGGAAAGAGGAGAAAAAATCTGTGATGACCGGGTCCTAGGAGATTTTTTCTCTTGTTTGCACATTTCCCATCACTCCAGCTTATGCCTGTCGCATAAGGATTTTAGGATCATTCGTTCCATCGGCTATAGTGAAAGAATTATTTTTCTGGATGTCTGAAATGGGAAGAACTACTTTGGTTTCTTCAAACCCCAACCCCCAATATACGCATTCAAAAATCGAGGTGGAGTCGAGAATACTTTTAGTATGTACTACCTAACGCAAATTTTATATTTCCAACTGCGACCCTAGGATTAAAAAAATCACCCATTTAAAAATGAAAAGATATAGAAGTCCCCTTGAGTTGATGATTTTTATACGAACATGATAAAAGTTACCCTTTTGTTACACGATAACCGTTAACAAAAAGGTATTTTTAGTATGCTTTTTAACTGTGCTTTCCAAAGAGCTTTAGTATTTCAGAAGTCGACTCTTTCCTGTTTTCCTTCTTGAGAAAAAAAATACGGTTTACTATATAGCTTACTTACAGATTGAATTACTGTCGATTCAATTAAGAGCCATCACTTTATTTATTTATGACTTTTAAAAATAAAAATATCTGGAAACGGAAAGAATACTTAGTCGATTCGGTTTTTGGGTTAATGATATCTTCAGATAAATTATTGAACGGTCGTAAATAGCTGAAAAACCGCGAAATTTGTTAATAATTACTATACGATCAAGTAGGGAGGCCTTATCTTGGTGAATAAAATATACCAATGAAATGGTCGTTCGTTTAAAAATGTATGTCGAATTTATAATATTTTTGCAGCGCAATACACGCGATTATATCCCTTCTTTTACACATTTAAACTGAAACGCGTTTAAAAATTAGACTTGATTGTAAACTTAGAAATGTATAAGTACCACGTCCTAATTTAAAAAATATGACGGATCCGCAGCTGTAAAATAAGCCGAAAATTATTTTTAATGAAACATTTCTCCTTCCAGCTTGTTAACGAAACCCTCCTACAAAAAGTCGAGGCCTTTGTTTTTGCGTCCTCACGAATAACGCGTAAAAATAGGTGGATGGAATAATCACCGAAAACACAAACACATCTGACGTGTAATACCCCTTGCACGAGGAAACCAGGATCTCTGTTGGAAAAGACATGAAATGCGAAAAATAACCCGAATGAAACTTCTTTAATCAGGTGCCTCGTTAACAAATGAAGGAGCGAAATGCGCTCGAGAGAGAGAAAGAGGAAAGGGGAAAGAGGAGCGACGGAGGTGGGTGTGAGAATAAAGGACGAGATTGAGAGGAAAGAAAAAGTTGGTAAGGTTGAGTTACCTAAGCGGCAGCGAGGTAAAATTGTGGCAGTAATAAGGAGACGAAGAAAGAGAGAGAGAGAGAAGAAAGAAAGAATGAGGTAAGGAGAGAGAGGGAGAGAGAGAGGAACGAAAAAAAGGACGCGATGCTCTGCGTGGCACGAAGTTTCTTTTATTTTTTCGGATTCCCTCTCTCTCTCTCTCTCCCACCACGCGGACAATGCATTTGGAAAGAGTAACGCGCTACAAAAAAAGTGGGGAACAACTGCTTGGAGTTTGGAGAGCATGAGGAGAAGTTGCCTGGGCGGGGTGTTGTAAAGGGTTGCGGAGGAGAATTGAGGGAGAGAGAGAGAGAAGGATTCGCGTGGAATCAGGGATGGAGTTTCTTTTTGGAAGGGAAGAGAAAGAGAGGGGAGGAGGGGGAGGGGGAGGAATTGGACGGTGACAAAGCCACGTCTCCATGCGCCACTTGTTTTTGTGAAAAGGCAATCCGTTCCTCACCGTAATCCGACAGCTAACTCACTCCTCTCTCTAACTCCACGCCGAACACTACCTCGCATTTCATTCACATTCGCCCATTGCCTCTCTTCCATCTCCCCCATCTTTCTCTCTCTCTCTCTTTCCCCCTTCCTCCCTACTTCTCTCTCCCTTCCCCCCTCTCTTCTCCTCTCTCCCACTCTCTCTCTCTTCCCCTCTCTCCCTTTTCTTCTCTCCTTCCATAACTCTCTCTCTCCTTCTCTACCTCTCTCCCCCTCATCTCCCTCCTTCCCTACCTCCCACTCGTTTTTTTTCCATTGTTGTTCCCTCTGGCTCACGGAATTTAGGCGCGATGTGTGCGGGTGTATAAGCGAGAGAATAGGGTGTTGGGGATAGGAGAGAAGTGAGGGGAGTGGAATCACGCTCGCTTTGCTCTTTCACTCGGTTTCGTGAAAGTTTCGTGGGGTGGAAAAGTCAGTCTCTCTCTCTCTCTCTGAATCTTCCAGCAGGAGCCGAGGGAGATTTCCTTAGTGTCTCAGTCTCCCATTCTCCCTTTACCCTAGCTCACTTCTCCATTCTTAGATGAACCATTCGGCGATTTAAGGGATAGAGGCGAAGATTCTCAAACGGATCTTGTAAAGATAAGGCATCGCAAGAAAGCGAATGGACGGACGGCGTGACGGATGGAGCCGAGGTAGAAATGAAGACGAAGCGTAGAATTTTATGGAAGAAATGAATAATGTGTAAGAATATATAAGAATATATTTATAAGGAAACATGAAGTGAATGGGACAAAGAGATCTGAAGTGAAGTGGCAACTGGGTTAGAAAAAGTGTTAGATGTAGCTGTGGACAAGGTATGCCGAGGAAATGTTTCATAACGTAGATAAGAACGACAGTCAGTTGGCACAATAAAGTACATAAGTAAATATTTTGGAAGGAGGTTCAATAATTTATTGAATTGATCCTATGATGGATGATGTGCACTGTTGTGCATCTAAAACCATGCGTGTCGCTTTACGTGCAACCACACATTAATTTACAATAAAAGGCACACCAAAGATACAAACAACACGAAGAAAAACTAACTTCGAGGAAAAACACCCGGTGAACTAACAATAGGGATCCTTTCAAATAATGATAGAAATGTACTTATTAATAAAGATTTGATTTTGAAAGTATTGTTTTCGATGAATTTTCCGTGCCCCGAAGGAATTCATCGAACAGGTTACAAATATGCAGCCGTGGGGAAGTTTAAGGGAGAAAGAAGGCGTGAGAGGAGGGGTAATTACTAAAGTGTAGAATCTTGAAGAGAGAGAGAGAAGAAGAAAGAGAATTGCTTTGGAAATTTCGTTCTCATGGAAACTCGTCTCCCTTTCCGACCTCGCATCGCGTTCGCTCAGCGCCGCGAGGTCCCATCCGTTCACCATTTTTTATCCCTGACACTCCGGCCCTTTCATTAAGCAAACGATGACCCATTCTCCGCCTCTCTTCTTTCATTAATCCCGCACAAATGCCATCGCCACTGTGAGCTGCTCTCATCCTCTTCGATCCAAATGTGTGGCTTTTTTCTTTTTGACCCGCTGTCCTGTTTTCTCATCTCTGCGGAATGAGACGATTCGAACTGCTGAGTGAATTGCTGTTGGAACCAAAGGATATTTTTTCGAACAAAATTTATTTTTTTAACTACTGCGTTAAAAATTTAAGCCGATGCTTCAGAGCATTATACATTTTTCGCTATTTATTTTAAAGATATTTTCCTACAATATATAATTCTAATCAGTTTCTGCTAAACTATGGTTCATTTGGCTACTCATGTGAATAATAGGAAATTATATTCAATTCTCGTATAAGGTCGAGTTAGGTTGTTACTAAATTAGAACCGTGATATGTGAAGTAATTACTAGGAAAAAACATATTTTTTTAAAGTTTAAACTAGTTTTTAAAACACCAGGAGATTACACGTTAGCATAATTCAGCACATATCCTACCTAAAAGGGAAAAAAGCGATAAGCGGACAGAGGTAGCCCGTATGAAGAGGCCTTCGCGAGAAATCTCGTACATTTGGGACATAAGTATAGATGTAAAGGGGGGTCATGTGTGCTCTCTCTTTCTCTCTGTGTGGGGCGCTAATTTAATATACGTCTGTACAATGACACTTTGTCTTTTATTCGGAATGGTGATTATGGCGCATAAAATGTCGTCCTCGTTTCCTTTTTCTCACTCTTATCCATCGCCACATATCTCTCCTTCTCTCGCCCCATTTTCTAACTCCTTTTTCTCCCTCGCACCTTTCGCCCTGGAATCTCCCTTCCCTTAACTCGTCGCAGTAATCGCGTCTCGACCTAGGTTCCGCGAACTCCAGCTCGGCGGTCGTTCATGTCTCTTATACCGCTAGATCACTTCTTCCCCCCCTTTCGCCTTCCGCCCCTTTATTCCAGCTGAATCCTCGAAAACCGCGGTCTTTCTTTCTCTCTTGCGAGCTCTTGAAATCTCCCGGGAGACGTAAATAAAGAGAACGAAGGTGGAATAAACGCCGTCTTCTCCTATATACGTACGTCAGGACGAAATGCGAGCCACAGCAGCTGCTTCTCCTCAGATTCTTCCTTTTTATTGCGACGCTTCACTTTGCCGTGAATTCTGAGAAGCATCTACATATATACGCGCGTATAAAATCCGTCGCAAGGTTATAAACAAAAGGAATGGTCGCGATGTGGGACAAACTGAGGGAAGGGAAGAAGGAATGAACAAAGATTCTAGGGTTGAGTGGGTCGAGCTAGGAATAATGAATTACATTCCGTCGTCAGGCAGTGCAACCTTAAGGCGCCTATGATGTACATATAAAGCGACTAAATTGAATGCTTTTTTTCTTAATTTCTTTCCCTATCCTTGAATGCGGAAACGTATGCGTGTTTGTTTGCATATCAATGCATATATTTGTGTATGCATAAAAGTCTATTTCAGTTATTTTATTTTCATATATTTTAAGTAGAAGTTTGATTAATTTCTTTGTTATTTAGGCACATGGCCTTTGAAAAACTTTCGTTTTTGTTATTTTTCGGGATGTCCTATTACTTTCTCATATACATAGTATATAGAGGAGGTATTTTAATCGCGAAAAAAGTCGACTTCGAGATTTTAATGAAAATGCACGTTTAATGTGCCCCCGAGTCCAAAATGTAGATTTCGGAATGCCATCTGTATGTGCGCGGTCCTAGAGGCTAGACGGTTCAACGAAATCAAATGATATTTCTTATTTAGTCATAAAAGTATTCATAATAGAAACTCTGAAGAGGTGAATGATATAGCCCAACAATGAAGGGTAGTTCAGTCTTCTTGAATTTCACAAATTGTCGAATTATTAAAAAACGGCACTAACGCTTTTTCATTAAAATTTACTCAGTTGTAGAGCTTGAAGTCATAAAAAACACAGTATAAGCCATATTTCTAAAAATAATTATGTAGCGTCTAACGATATTATAGGATATCGATTTTTAACGGCCAGTTACCGCCCAGCTCTCCATATAGTTCTCTCAGCAATCTTCGTCCAGCAATAATGCTTCAGTGCTTATAAGACTTCGCCAATCCACATAATACTTGATATTTATATATGGTACAACTATTTATCAAATTTTATTTTCACAAATATGAGATTATCAATAGATTAATAACTTTACGTTCAGACGATATTTTCAGCAGTTTTATAGTATTTATAGCTGTAGGAATTCCTTCCAGTCAGAAAAGAGACCAGAAAGGAAAGAAAGTTTGTGCAGTGTATATTGTACCGTCTTTTTTTTAACACACATTAAAAAGCCACGTAAAGATAGTCTTGTTTTTAATAAACTCGATGAGTTGGAAATCCATTGGCGTGAAATTCAAAATTAATTAAACCGTTATCGTGCTTTGAGGATCAATCTGTTTTAGACCAAACACTGAGATCGGATGTCAAAAAAAAAACGGAAATAAATAATCCTGTGCTTCAGCTGAACGTTGCCGTTAAATCACTCAAACCCAATTTAATTTTCATTCGATTTTTTGGGAGAAATTCCGTTAATTGAGAACTACAAATCGAGCAAACGCCAAAGCGATGCTATCGCATCACACTGGATGTGGCCATTACATGCTATGTTTGATTTGATTTTCCTCATGATTCGGTCATATCGTCCATCGCAGGTCAATATTATTTTAACTAAGCAAACCTTTTATCTTTTGCCTATCCATGTGAGTAGAGTTTTTCCTGCTGCGCTATTGATTTAGCTGAAAACTTTCCCTGGATGTGAAAATTTTTGATTGAGACTATTTCTGAATGTGACCACACTGCTTAAAAATTATCTGACGCTTTATGAGTTCTTAAACCTGATCAACCAAAATTTTGTCTCTGAATTATCTTCAGTTCAATCTTTTGACCCTCCGAGACCGTTTTTTGGACATTTTTCTGCGAAAATGAGTGTATTTATATGATCAGTTTTTTGTTCTCTCCATCATTCACTCCGGCATTGATTTTGAATTTTTAAAAACTTTGTTTTCGAATTGTCTGTTCCTCTGGTAAAGCAGCATGCTGTGTCAGCCAAATTTTCTTGATATTGTCAGTATTAGACAATAGTGATAGGCAATCAAATCTTCCTAAATCGTTAGCGTTTTTGTAGAAGCTCCCTGTGCAAATTATTATCCAATTCTAGCCTTACTTGTTAGTTACCATTAATAGCATAAGTTTTGTAATTTAATTTAATCATTAAATGGATCAGTGTTTTACAAACGGTGATGTCATTCTTTTCAGGGTGTTACTTACAAAATGGCTCTTTTTTTAAAAGGACTCTTGCTTTCTCCGCAGTAAAATGTTATCTGTTGTCTCTATTTTAGCAATTGAGACGCTATGTACAATAGCAAAGGGTTCATAAATGAAATTTTAGCAAGGACTCTTCGAAATTTGGATTTTTTAAATTAATTAAATTGTAATCATACGAATTCAATAATTCTACGCGAAATAATCACCTATCCCCATTTTAAAGACAATTCCGTGAAACAGCATCTTCCATCTATTATATTTGTTTATTTTGAAGATATTTACTTCCCATATTTCAGAGAAAAATGAAGGAAGTTGTGAGTAGGACATACAAAGACGCATTTCTTACGCGCGACATCAAAAGCTTTTGAATTAAGGTTGCGAAAATCCATGTCTCGTAGAACGATTATAGAATTATTCAACGCGCGTCCCTTCAAGCAAGCACGCTCTAAGTTTTTTCTGGTGCTAAAACCATTTTTTATTCCGAATTGTTTTTCCTGAATCAGGCCGACACACCACGCATCCCCCCCTTCCCATCCTGACCCTTCTCTCTCAACTTTCCATCTATTTCCCCCCCCCTCTCTCTCCCTCTGTCTCTCGACACTCGCACACTTTTAGCGCATGATTTTAACTCCCTTCATTTGTCTTTCCACCCTTCCCCCTTATTCGTTCTACTTCACGTCAAAGTTTCCTTTAGAAGATCTGCTTCTAAAGCCGCAAGCTGCCAGCCCGTTAATCTAACTCCATTAATTCTTATCCAAAAGGCAGAAAACCATATGGTGCGATGGTACGCTTAAAGCGAGAAGGATTCTTGAAGAGTCTAATGCGACTGAGGCTCGTTATAGCATGCTGATAGGTCCCTGAACTTCCCACCTGCCGTGCAATCCCATGACCCCGTAATCGCGAGAAGTAAAGGAGGGTTGTAGATGTTTAAAAATTAGCTTATCTTATTTCATTTTGAGCGATTCATACGAAACATGAATCACACCACCTTATGGAAATTTTTCTGAAAAAAATGTTGGTATCTTAACTGCAAAAAATTGCTGATCATGCGTCCAAAATGGATACTATCCAGATGTCGGCATTACTTATTCACATGTGCACGTGTTACTTAGTTTTAATGGACTTTATGAAGCACTCGCAATTGTTTTAAATAAAATATAATTTTTGATATAAAAATTAAAATGTGACATTCTTCGATGACTAATTTTATTTAAAAATTAGAGTTTACAATCATATCAGTCATATAATTTATCAAATAAAACATAACATGTGACGGATATTTTCATAACACACTGTATCAAAGATAAATATTTTGAAAATTTAAATTGCTTTGACGATTCTTCTATTTGTATTATACGTCATTCGAAATGATACATGATGGCGAGCTGTGTGTATTGTATTTCTTAGTTATCATTCTTTACATAGATTGCCTCGGTAAGATGGACAACATTACAATTAAGTTTTAATTACGCAATTTGATGATTTATTGGCGATAATAAACAAGACGAATAAAAGTATATTTTTCTTTTTGTGAAGACTGCAAAGTTTCACTGTCCATAACTCTTAGAAGTTAGCGGAAGGTTCCGCAAACGCTGATTTAAACCGCCACGTTTGTTGGCTTCCATGTGTTGCTGCTGTCCTTCCCTCCACGCTGACCTGACCCCTCTCTTCCTCCTCCCTCCTCCTTCCTTTTCGCATATTTAAACCCGGTCCCGTCCTCTCTCTCTCGATGAGTGTCGAATTAGATTTCGCGGTTCTTAACTTTCCGGTCGACATGTCAACCCAAATCAGGCACCTAAAACCGGGACGCTAGCACCATAACTCACCGAAAACAAACAAACTCGCCTTCCCTCGTGTGCCACACGTTACTTCCATCCCTCCCCTCTCTCCCTTCCCCCTCCCCTTCCCCTATTTCACTCTCCTCTCTCCCACCACCTCACACACAAACCACCTTACCCTCCACCATCCCCTTCGTTCCGCACCCTACACGCACGCCACCCTTTTTAACCTCCCAATTCTCTCTTGCGTCGAAACATACATCCCTTCTCCCCCCCCCCTCCCCCTCACTCCCCCCCCTCACTCTCCCCCCCTCCCTCACCTTCCCTTTCCATTGTTATTCTCTTCACTTTCGACCACCCAGTTCGGCGATACTCGCTCTAAATGGTTAATTGGAAGTGGCTTCTAAAATATCCCGTCTCCGAAACTTCTTCCAGCACTCACTCCCTTCCCTTTCTCTAGCTCTCTCCCTCTCTAATTCGATTAAACGAATTCTTTCCCTCATCCACTTCTCCTCTCTCCTTTGCTACCTTTGTCCGGAGGTGAAGGGGACGTACGGAAAAAAAGAGAACTTCGGGACTTCCATTGCCCTTTTTGAATTGGTTTGGGGATTCTGTTATAAAAGGATGCCCAAGACTATTTCTCTTTCTCTGTCGTATTTTCTTTCTCTAGACCACAAAAAAAGCGAGCGTCGGATTAAAACGGTCTGGTATTTTTGCTCCACCTCGGGAGGCCAGTAGAGAAACTTGGGAACAGATGCGTCATGAATATATAAGAGCGCATCCTCTGTCTCGCTCTCTGTCTCTCTCTGTCTCGCTCTCTGCCTCTCTCTGTCTCTCTCTGTCCCTCTGTCTCTCTCTCTCTCCACCTCTCTCTCTGCCTTGTCTGCGGTGTGGAAATGCAATTCCGTATTGAGTGAATCCAATCGCGAGTCTCGCATTCAAATTAAACTCTGCAGAATTATATTTTAATGACGCCGCGAGGCTTTTGCGCTCCTCACTTCTCCTCTGTTTGGAAATGAGTTAACAATAGAATTACGCAGTGTTGAATTTATAAGCGTTCTTCGCTCGAAAAAGAGCAGTAATTGTTCGGTCGCGTTTGTCCAATCGTTTTGCCTTGTGCCGCTCCTCTCACCTCCAATATTTCTTTTATTCTTGAAAATTTGTAATTAAATTTCCTACAAAATTATTTGAGAAGATTGAGATGATTTAATACCACCGAGATATTATATAAATAAATAAGCGAATAACTAAGCGAATTTTCAGCAAATGTGGCATTTACTGCCACCATAAAATTATAATTAGAACAGAAATTAATTGAAAGCCTGTGATTAATCACAGATTACACTATGGTAATAAAAATGCAATCAGATCATCAAAAACAAACAAAATACTGACATCAAGATCTTAACGATACATTCATGAAATATTTTCATTTAATATAAAGCATAAAACTTCCTGCATTCTTCTAATGATGTAAATGGCCGTTGTAACCTTTAAAAAATTTTATCTTCAGATCTATAGTTACATTACTGTATATTTTTAAGATTAATATGGACTGATTTAGTATTATTATTACACCTAAATATTTTATCCTCGGTGATTAATTAATGTAAATTTAACGAAATATGTCTGACCTTCAACATAGCGTAAAGTGTCTCAAGTAATATTCATTAACATTATAAAAAAGTGAAGCTTGTGAATTTTAGATATTCATTAACGCAAACATATTAAAATTTTGTGGCGCTACGTATTTCTCTCATTTTCCCGGAAACTTCTAATTGCACAGAAAAGTATCTTTAGCCCAAGTGAATAGAACTCCGAAAAAATCATGAGCCCTCAGCGGTTCTTCCAACGTCATTGTTATTGAAAGATAACGACTTCCGATACAAAAAAATGAAACACGGGAAAACCCAGATGCGCGCAAAGAGCGGACGAAAAAAGTGAAGGCGAGAATCCTCGAATGAATGAACCTCCTGAACAAGAGGTACGTCGGAACTCAAGTTCCACTCTCAAGAGGATTCTTAGCAGAGCGAGAAAGCCAAAGGAGAGAAATCGAGAGCTAAATGAACCGAAAGGGAAGGAATTCCAGCCATATCTCGAGTAATACGATACGCACCACGTTCGCCCTTTCAACCGAATTACTCGCGATTACGTGAATAGGTTCCGGAGGAAACTTTTATCTGCCCTTACGTATCGAGTCTTCAGGAGTGCTGATGAAGCTCTTCCGTCGGATGTTCCTAGCAGTAACTTTTCCAGACGAAAAATACTGAATTTTTGCTTGGAGTAGAATCGTCCCATTAAAAAAAATTGATGCAAAATTCTGGCGCAGACTTTCCTTTTCTTTCAAAGATTAATTCTTCTTCCATGCTATAAAAACGAATTATTTTATTGAGCTACGAACACATTTTTATACCGTTGCTAAACGAAATTATCAGTTTACCATCCGATAAAAAATATTTAAGTTATTTATTTCATTTTTATCTGGTAATTTAATTGACTTATATCAGTCAATGTGATTTAGAAGGTTGCGTTTTAACAAAAAAAACGTGTTCATCACGAATGAAAGATTTCCTCATTATCAGTGAACGTGTATGAATATCACGTACTTCCCAAATCAAACATTATGGACGTCGGCATTTGGATAACATATCATTTTCACTTTGATGTGTTTGACGTTCAAACTGTGGCAAATTAATACGTTCCCGTTTTCACGGAATACAAGCAAAATTCAGCTGGACTGTAAATATTCATTTTAAAACCATTTTTATCGAAAATTATAGATTTAAATATTCTTTCGCAGCAGCTATTAGTCGGGAAAATTCAAATGTATTCATTAAAATTAATGTTAGACTGGAAAAGATAAAAGTCTACAATTTTCGTATCTAGTAGGGATTACTTTCGCGGTAAATTACGTGCGAATCTAGATTAATTTAAGTTGCCATAATTTACTAAAGTTTTGCTGATTTTATAAAACTAACGAGATGTAAAATGATTCGTTTTTATGCACAGGAAATATAAAGCAATTTATTTTTAGTTTTTCTTTCTTAGGTCGTGGATTCGTAGATATAACAACAGGTTGAACTTTTAATTTCTTTCTGTAATTCAGAGGAAATCTTTTAAAAATTATCAAAAAGCCTTACGATTCAATTAAATATTATGCTTATTCAGAAATGAAAATCTTCACTTGTACATTCCTTTTTCTCGTAGCCATAAATATCTTTGTATTATAAATTGTTAAAATATTATTTATTTTTTTTATTATTGGAAATTTGTAATGTACATTTTTAAAGCGAGTGTCTGTTGCAAAGATAACTTTACGTAATTCTTTCCGCGGTTTAATTCTATTGTCTAAACTAGTGGTGCACAACCTTTTTCTATCAAAGGGCCGCATTACACATTTTCTCCGAGTCCGCGGGCCGCATTATGAAAAAAATTATATTGAATGCATAAAATTTAAGGAAACTCTGAATTAAAATTTATTTTATTACATTTTAAACATTTTTATTAAATAATGATGGTTTTAAATAATAATACTAATTACAACTTAATTTTCTGAATAAATTAAACTTTTCATTTAAATAAGAAAGCTCTTACACAAAATTAATAGAAAATAGGAGCAATCAACCTTTCTATTTTTAATTGAATTTAATTTGCCTCAATGCCGTTGTTAAACGCTTAATATCTGGTGTAATGTTTGTTGTGTTCAGCTACAAGGTTGAACACAGATTTTCATCCGTCAACTGGTTTCGATATTTTGATTTGGTCAATTTCATCAATGAGGAAGCCTGTTCGCATATATAAGTGCTTCCAAACAGACTTGTGCAAATAGCTGCCATCCGTCGTAAATTTGAATAAGATTCTTTAGGAAGGCATTATAAAAATTTAACAGAATTCCCTCCTTAAATTTTGAGCTCAGTTCATCATTACTATGAAGATCGATGAGTTTGAGCTGTAATCTGGAGTCAGCGTCTTTGTATGAGGCTTCAAAAGGGTTCGAAAATGTTTTTAATAACGTTTTGTGCAGCTAAAAGTCTGTAAATCTCTCACTGAATGACTGTTGGATACGTTCTATATAAGTAGCATATTTCAAACAATTCACATTGTATTTTTTAAGTATTTTCTGGCAGTTTAGAAAGTGACAGGTATTGTTCTTCAACAGTTGCTCTCGAAATAGTGATAATTTAATTTGGAACGCTTATACATCATCAGGAAGTTCAAATATCAGGTGATTTTTACCTTACATTCTCAGATTCAATACATTTAAATGTGCAATAATATCAGTCAAAAATGCCAAGTCACATACCCATGTTGGATGTTCGAGGTGATTTAGTGCTTGTGCTTTTTCTGTCAGAAACATTTTTATCTCCTCGAACAGCGATATAAAACGCTGCAAAACCTTGCCTCTGCTAAGCCAACGGACTTCAGAATAGTACATAAAATCGCCATATTCAGCTTCAATTTCCTCGAGAAAAGCTTTGAATTGTCTGTGGCTTAGCGCACGTCATCTGATAATGTTGACTAAATTTAAAACATCACTAATAACTTTACTAAATCCAAGATCGTTCCCAATTACGTTTTTCTGATGAATTACTCATTTTTGAGCTCCAACTTTTGGGTATGTTTGGACAGAAGAGATACATCCCGTTTTGAGCACTTGTCATAGAAGGCGCACCATCGGTAACTATCTCCACAAGTTTATTTATGGATTCAAAGGAAAAATGGGAGAACCGCCGACAATCTGTTGAGCGCCATTTGGTTTTCGGCGCCCCGATGCCTTGCTTACCTCGCTTACCACCTAGAGCTGGTCCTGATTATAAGACTCGGTCGACTCGACGTACGTACATACGTTATTTCTGCAGTGCAGCGTGTATGAATCATACCGGCTTGAGGCCCACTTCGGGGTTTAAATACAAAAAAATCCAATTTAAAAAATTGTCGAATGAAAATTTCCCGAGACTCGAGAAAAGAAATCCTTCACCCTCCTCCCTAGAGCGAAATGTAATTAATGGATGATCCCAAACAAATTGGGTTAGTTCCCCCAAACTATTTAAAAAAAACCTGTCAATTTTTTAAAATTTAGAAGTTTACGTAAGCGGCCGCGGGTTGCACAAATCGCCGTGGCGGGCCGCGGGTGGTGCACCACTGGTCAAAACACTGACTTACTACCTATATTCTTTTGCAATGTAATTTTAACGGTGCCATTTTAACGGCCTGTAACAGACTCAAATTTTCTCTTATGAGTATGTATTCATTGTTGTCAAGAACGGTAGGCATGGATCCATGAGAAAATATTGAAGGAAGAGTATATAAACGAAGAGATAAAGTGAGGCAATGGAGACGGCTGATAGGCTGAAATTCTCCCTTACCGAAGTGTATAAATATGATAATGACGATGAACTCAGAAGCGCACACTAGAAAATGTACATGCAAAGGCTTAAGAGTCTATTTCAAGTAAATATCGAAGTTTTTCATAGATCCTTCTTCGAGGGTGTGTTTAAAAGGGCAGAAAATACATAGATCAATCATCTATGGACGGTTCGCAAAGGAGGCGAAATCTTCTTTCACTTAATTTATTAATTTTCTGACTAGGGGTTCGTCCTCGATAA
This sequence comes from Uropetala carovei, assembly GCA_036926305.1. NCBI lineage: Eukaryota > Metazoa > Arthropoda > Insecta > Odonata > Petaluridae > Uropetala > Uropetala carovei. The sequence continues at coordinate 171,268 of JAXCHB010000143.1, forward strand.
ACCTTCGAGAATAATTTTTTTTGACCTTTCTAGGGTCACTCATAGCATCCACGTCATAACAGCGACGCATCTCGAATCCCTCCTATCGACCTCAGCCCTTCCCCCATTACCTCTTCCTTCTCTTCCATTCGTTTGGCGATGAATTCGTCAACTTATTTGCCCACTTCTCCACCTCGCTTACCCATCCACTATCTCCTTCTTCCATCTTTATCTCACTCACTATCTCCTATTCTCTCCCATTCCAAACGCAAAACTCCGTGTCCACAAGTTTCTGGATCCGCTTCTTCTCGCATCGCCGTCTCACTACGGAATTCCACCCAAAAACCTCCAGTATTCTTTTCCCACTCCCATGCCGATTTTTCTTATTATCCCTTTCCACCTTTCATTCCATCTCACTCCCTCCTTTTTCCTCATCCCTTCCACTTCGAAAGCCCACTTCTTCATTCCTCAGCCACCTTTTTTCCTTTTCCTCCGCTGCCTTCTCGTAAATGAAACCCAAAAGTGATTTCACGCTCCTCTTGTCGGGCAAAATAGCCGACCTCGGAAGAAAGTTATGATGAAGAGAGTGAGAGAGAGGCAGGGAAGAGGGCGTGTCCGTCTCCAGACTTTCAAGGGGATGAAAAATAAAACAGGGGGAAGAGGGATGGGTGGGAGGTGGCGCTCCGGTGGCAGTGGGTGCGAAGCGTGGCGGATGTGTGGGGGAGGCGAAGGAGAGTTGGGTTTAAGAGGGATCTGTAGGTGTGGAAGAGGAAGTTTCGTGGGAACAGGAGCGAGGGAAGAAGAGATTACGAGGGCTAAAGAGCTTGGGGATGGTCGATGGATGATGCTGATGGATGAAGAGGGGAGGAAAATGGAGGAGGAGGAGAAAAGAGGGAGAGAGTATAAAGGGGACCGGAAGAGATGGAGGAAAGGATATCTGAGGAGTTGGATGGAGTAAGAGGCTTATGGTGGCAGGTGTTGATTCGATCGTTAATTTCGCTCTGTCTCACGATTCCGGAATGCGTTTTTCTTCTAATTGAGACCAAAAATCCCCAATTGTACACGAAGCGCACGGATAGTTCACGACGGGACTCGCCATATTCTCCCGCAAGAATTATAAGTAACGCGCTTTTTAAAGTAGACGAAATAGAATAAGTCGATCGCCCTAGGAAATCTAGCGCGAAAAGCGGAGTGCAAGGAAAGTGAACGCGAACCCAAGAAGATCATAACAAAAAAAAGACTTTGCGATATAGAATGGTAGACCGAAGGGGAAGATATAGTCGTGAGTCGACGGAGTTGATGAGTTTTTTGCGAGAAGGCGTGAGATGAACCCATGAAAACGAAAAAATTCTTCGGGATAGTACAAGAAAGAGAGAGAGAGAGAGAGGGAAACGCAGTCGTTTTATTGCAAATCAGAAATCTTCCGCAGGAAGCTCCATCCTTTTCGCTTTAATTCCGTCTTATTTGTAATTTTCATTGAAAGCTGGGCGCAGTAAAGGAATGGTGTGTCGGTTAAAAGAGTACTGCGGGGGACTTGAATGACGCATTTGATGCACTTGGAAGAAATTTAAAAGATTATTATTCGTATTGGACCAGATAAATCACCTTGTATCCATGCCGAAAGAATTAAAACATGAAGCTGGCTTCAAATTAGTTATCAACCACGTAAGCACATAAGGGGTATATATTTATCAACTAACAATAAGTATATTAATTACAATGGCATAACTTTGTTGACATAAGTGAAAAAATCACATATTTACATGAACTGCGTCAATATATATATATATATTGACGTAGTTCATGTAAATATAAATATAACTTTTACTACGTTAATCACAAAAATATTCCACCCGCTTAAAAATGGGAACAATAATTTCATTCAACTAATACAGAAGTTTTTTAGTGATGAAATAAATTTATCTCTACAGAAGCAGAGGTAATTTCAGAGTGCAGTTTTTTTTAAACGGCCATATTCGTAATATGCTCCGCTATTACTTATATCTGCGTAAATAGTGAGGAAAATGCACCAAATAAAAAAAAATCCACCGCACATGAATAGAAAAAATCGCATAGGAACACTCGACCTAGTAGACATGAATCCGCTTGAGGCCGTTTCGATTTTTCCGTTTGAGATTGACTGAAAACCTTTTTGGATTGATTTTATGTGCCGAAGCCGCGCACCGGTTAGATAAACACTTTTTACCTTCTCGTTTTTCTTTGATCAAGCAATTTTGCTAGTTTGAATGATTAAAAACGAATATGATTTAAGCTAACTGAGATGTAATAGGTTTATTCCAAGCAATTAAAATTGATTATGTATAATCCAGCATAAACAAAAACTATTAGTTAAAATGCATATTAGTTTTCAAACTATTCTTTTATTTTACTTGAACATTATCAGAGTAATTTCTTTCGTGAGTTTAAAATGAAAGAACGTTAAATAAATCAACAAATATAATATAACCTACGCACAATATTCTAATATACTCTGAAGTGGAGTTACTTAGTTCCCGAAGTCGATCTTTTTAAATTGAATTGTGGTATTAGCTGAGAATGAGGCGCAACGTCATGCAATTCATCAACGTTCTATTTCTTCATTGATATCGTAATCGTTTGCGTTTGAGATTTAGACCAACATTGGCGGAAAAAGAGAAATGTATAGTGCGGAAAAAATTAAGCGCGGAATGAAGACTGTGCAAGAAAAGATTAAAGGTACATATGGCGGTCCCAGTGATGGATGACTGCGAGAAAGGAGGAGGAGGGAACGTGGGAGAAGGAGAAAACGAGAGAAGGGTGAAGAGGATCCTTTCTGAAGGCGAGAAAAGAGGAGGGAACGCGAGAGAGGGAGAAAAGGAGAGAGGGGTGAAGAGGATCCTTTCTGAAGGCGAGAAAGGAGGAGGAGGGAACGCGAGAGAGGGAGAAAAGGAGAGAGGGGTGAAGAGGATCCTTTCTGAAGGCGAGAGAGAGAGATTTTTTAAAAAGAGAAAGGTGGTTTCAGTGAACGGCCTCGAAGTTTTGTGGGAGAAAAGGATGAGCGAAGGGAAGTTTATTGAGCGGCTTGCGTGAAAGAATTTATTAGAGCTACCTTATCTTAACGCGAGACCCGTACGTGGGTTAATTCGAAGCTTGGATACCGTTTATTCGAAAAATAATCGGAAACAATTCAATTTTCTCTGTCGATTCAGGCTGGCATCTTTTCGAAAGCATTGCCAAAGATGCAGTACCCTATCGTTATATTCTTCGAAATTGTAGAACCCGATATTATAATTAAATTAGAGCGAAGTATAACGTTCGAAAATGAAAATTACGTAGATTGAATTTATTTAGTCGTTTCCCTGAGTTTTATCTTCCCCTTCGTCAAAATTTTTATTATTATTTAATATATTACGCGTAAAAAAGGCACTTTGAGACATTACAGTTTTTTTCTATTCGTGACAAACAAGTAATAATATAATTATCAAGGGCCATATATAAATCATAATTTTGATTAATTTACGAAATAATAGTTTATCTTTTGATATTTATGAGATAAATAACTATTTGAATGTTCGAAACGACCAAATGGAATACCTAATTGTCGAACTGTAATTATTACCGAATAAGTTTTTGACTTTATTCTTTATTCGAATGTCGAACAATATTTTATATATAACATGATTTACGTTTCAGCAATTCTAATGATATAGGCCCAAAGAGATAGTCAGTAGATATTGTTATAAACCACGAACGTGGGCATCGGCAGGGAGGGCAAGGTGGGAAGCTGCCTCCCCCCTGGAAATGTGTAAAAATGTCAATATTATATTAGATATTATTTTTTAAAAATGAAAAAACTGGACATGCAAAAAAACTTATCATGTTGCATACGGATGGCGAGAATCATCGCCATCCAAACGTCACTTTATTGTAACAGATATCTTATTTATTGATACCACCAGGGTCGTCTATAGGCGGCAATCAGGTAAGGCACCGCCTTAGGACGGCACTTCACTGTGTGCGGCAAATGAGTTGGTTTCGTATTCGCCCAAATTGCGTTAGTCATAACTCATTGTCGTTGTAAAAAGACAACATATTCATATCCATCGAATACGAAAAAATATGCCGAGGCTAAAGTTTAGATGCAAACACGAAAGTCGGTATCAGTGTAAGCCTCCAGTTTCTACCTACCCCATCGACCGATAATAAAAGGCGGCACTTGGGATTTCTTATTTCCACCGCATCAGGCTTCGTTACACTTCCCAGGGGCTTTTTCCCCATCCCTCTTACATCATTCGTCTTCCTCCCCCATCCCTCTCTTTTGTTTCCCCTTGTGGTCACAAGGGCTGTAAATTCGACTGCCCCTGAGCTTGAGACGAAAATAATGGTATGGGAGAGAAATTTTTGTTCCTAGCGGATTCTTAGGAACATGAAAGGCAATTAAAAACTGTCTTTAATAGTGAAATTAAAGTGACCAGATTTCCAAGAGATCAATGCCGTACAAAATGAAAAAATCGGTATAATGTACATTGTACAAACTTCCTCATATACAAATCAGTGGCGGATCCAGGCGGGGGGGGGGGGGGGGGGGGGGGGGCAAAACAGAAAAAAATTCCGATTCACATTCACGAATCGACTCAGGGCGTCATGTATAAGCTCGTATGCTCGTACAGCAAAGTGCTAAAAGAAACGTTATACGTAACGTAAAGAAATTATGAATTGATTTTTTACTTTCTTATATATGTAGTATATGTATAGAGATAGTATTGTAATAGTGAAAAAAAATCCGACTTGGAGATTTGACGGATTTACGCGTTTTAGGGGTTCCGTCAGAACTTTTCTGATGGGTTATTTTTGTCATATGTAGTAAGACATGGACCTCAAACATAATGTACGATTGCCTTGTTTCCCAATAAGCATTCACCCTCCTATTCGTTCGAAATCTTTATAGTATTTGAACTTATCGTATGGGCGTTGGGTGGAGCGTCGGATCCAAAGGGAGAGAGATACTGGCGATCGGATAGCCTTTTGGTAGTCCCAGTCTTCCACTCCGAGATCCGCTCTTTGACCCATTCGGTACACTTTTTCGAATTTTCACCGCATATTAGTTCCTCCTGAGAAAGGCAAACAAATCTTGCAGAGCGAGAGGTAACCAAATCGTGGTCGGCGAAAGTTTTGTATCTGACAATGAGAGAAGGATCGCACCTATTGAAAAATACCTATTGCCTCCCTCTTGAGAATTTTATGTCTCTACCCTCTTAGGTGAGTTACTCTTGAATTCTGTAAACATAGTCAAGAAACAAACAAATGAAATAAATTCCTACTCAAGAATGGGGGATACGTGGAATATTGGAAGCTGGGGAAACCCCTCTATGACAGCACTGGCCAACCTTTCTGCAGTAGGCTCAAAATCATCTGTAATATTATTCTAAAAAAGCCTTATATTGGCCATCCTTGCGATTTGGGATGTAAGACAAATACCTCTATGATTCTTCTGGGCTGATATGGTACTCATTGTCAGTAGGCAGCGTATGCAGGCACTCACAAGGAGAGTAGGGAGGCTAGTACCCTCGGATTTTGTTCAAATTTCATATGGTGATAGCTGATGTGTTCCGATTTAACGTGTAACTTGCCGTTTGTGTGAATAGGCCTTGGTTGTCGAGATATCGCAGTTTGAATTTCGGCGCGTTAAGACTCATGAAAGTCGTTGCTAGGATAAGTACGCCGTAGCTGAGTTGGTAAGGCGTTGGGCTAGTAACCCAGACGTCCGGGGTTCGAGTCCCGGTTGTGGAATTTTTCGTTTTTGATTTTTATCTTTTTTAATCCTGAAAAAATGTGCAATTCCCATTATTAATTTATTACAACTGTAAAAATTTTAATTGTACTATTTTTCTCGATTATAAGAATATATTTTTTATCTTATAGTTGCGATTCAGCAATCTTTTTAAGTAAATTCTTACACTTTTTATTGCTACAAAATAATTTGCATCATTATTTTGTATTATACATCAATTCCTTATAAATTAATTATTCAGATTCTTCTTTTGAAAAAGCAGGACGCACACGCTGGGAGAAATTTTTCCTGTAGTTTTGGAAGTCGATCCAAGTACTTCAAAAATTGAAGATCCAGTAAAGATAATTCCGCTGGGTTGTATGCCTTTCTGCCAACCGCGCGACGTCTATTTTTACAGGCAAATCAAAAATTTCATAAAGCGCCTGCAAAACAGTACGTATTTATTGCGAGAGAATAGTCCGATTAATACAAGAGACGACGCATTGAAAATTCACTCCATCATTCATCACCAGTTGCGTGCACCCATTTTCGAAGACATGATTAAATATGCGTGGTTTGCGTCAAAATTAACGACGAGAAGGAGTGTTTTTATGAACGTAAATGAAGTTTGTTTCCACGATAGCCTGCGTAAGAGGAAATGTGAATGCGAAAATGTTGCGTTTGTTGTGTGTTCCTGGTGCCAGGAACATTTGTGCTTTGTTTTTATGACAGTTTTCATCCCCCACTTTGCCGGCACGCATGACAGATTTTTTTCAAAAGAAGAATCTGAATAATTAATTTATAAGGAATTGATGTATAATACAAAATAATGATGCAAATTATTTTGTAGCAATAAAAAGTGTAAGAATTTACTTAAAAAGATTGCTGAATCGCAACTATAAGATAAAAAATATATTCTTATAATCGAGAAAAATAGTACAATTAAAATTTTTACAGTTGTAATAAATTAATAATGGGAATTGTACATTTTTTCAGGATTAAAAAAGATAAAAATCAAAAACGAAAAATTCCACAACCGGGACTCGAACCCCGGACGTCTGGGTTACTAGCCCAACGCCTTACCAACTCAGCTACGGCGTACTTATCCTAGCAACGACTTTCACGAGTCTTAACGCGCACACGGAAATCGGCCGAAATTCAAACTGCGATATCTCGACAACCAAGGCCTATTCACACAAACGGCAAGTTACACGTTAAATCGGAACACATCAGCTATCACCATGTGAAATTTGAACAAAATCCGAGGGTACTAGCCTCCCTACTCTCCTTGTCAGTAAAGAATTGTGAGTGAGAGTCGGTAGGTGAATCTCGGTGGCATCAGGAATCAGCAGTAGCAGTTAATACAGTAAGTAATTGCAGATGCATTTCATAACAATCAATTCTCATCATTTTTATTACTTGTATTAATGATGTTACTATTACTATTTGTCGGTCCTCGAATAATTTTACAATCATACTCTGTATTGTTTGTACACTTTGATTATTATTTTTTGGTACGCATAAAGCGTACTGAAGTCCGGTTAGAACCGCAATGAATTTGATACCGCTGTTCTATGAAGGATTGTTACGCGTGCGGATGTATAATGTAGAAGTAGGATTGCCAGAAGGTCTCTCTTATAGAGAACATTGTTTTTGTTCGGATCTTTTTCACTTTTAATGATGACATGTTCTTTCATCTCTTTTTGACTACTAATGAGAATGTTACTTTTTACGATTTAATCACAACGTTTAAAAATGTTAAAAATTTCAAAACAATAGAAAATTACTAACGGTAAAACCATAGGCGACATTCGTTCCATCTGGGGTGAAAAATCACTTAAAAGAAATCTCGTACTTATTGTTAGTCATTTTATCATACAGAGCAGAGTATGTGAAGACATGGTTGGCATTGCTCAATAATTAAGGGAAATTTATTCTACGCATTTTGAACAATTTGATTTTCTCAAAAACGGCTGCAACGATTTTGATCAAATTTCGTATCGTTACTTTAGTATACGTCTGGAACAATACTGCATATTTCATTTTTCTCAATGTACGATTATAAGGCTAGTTTATTCTTGGGCAACTTTAACACAAATTGGATTTTCTAAAAACCGACTAATACGATTTTCATTTTCTAAAGATAACTAAACGATGCATTTGTATATGAGGAAGTTTGTACAATGTACGTTGTACCGATTTTTTTTAGTGTTTGCGATTTGATACTAATATAGCGACATTTAAATATTGCTTTATGTAGGCATAAATACCTGCAATATTCAACATATACCAAATTTATTTTGTTTGCTTTATTAAAATCTATATAAATTTTAATAAACCTTAGAATATTTCTATGGTTATTTATTTTGAAAGTCCTCATTATAATTTACGTAGAATAATACATCATAAATCGCAGTAAAATTACAGAAAAATGATTTCCATTAAAAATCAAAGGTATTCTTCTCGATGTATAAATTATACATCGAATTTTATTATGATTATTGAACGTCATAAATGAAGCTTAACTTGTTGTTTCGAATTTTAGAAGAGAGAGTTATCATTTTCTGTTCATTTATGTTTGCGTCTTTAAAAATCGATGTGCATACATACTTATCCTATGACCACCTTGTAATTCCGATTTCTTAGATTTTGGATTTATGTCGTGTTATTTTTAAACTTCTATTTTCACCTTGTTCGTCCGTCTGCCCATGTGCAAGATTCTAATTATAATAAAAGGCAGTATTAATTGGTTTGTTCTTTGATTGGTTTTTTGTTTGATCCGTGTGTCACGCTGTAGAGAAATTCGGACAATTCGTTAAATGATGTAGACAGAGGATCGAAAATTTGGCAGGATGTTTAAATGGGATATATGAAGGTATCGGCGTAATACGTATATCTCGAAAAATGTGGCGAGATCGACCACTAGGGATTATTTTCATTTCCCGTAAGATAATATGTAATACTATTTAAAATTCCGCTCAGCAGCCCTTGTTCCTATTGCGAATGAATATTGGAAATTTTGACATGCGTTCTATGGACCAAGAATATATTAAAGAAAAAGGAACATTTCTTATTTTGAAAGTAAATTTATCCTTCGATTCGGATTCGCTCGAATTTGGGCGAAATTCCGCGTTTTTAAATAACCATGCCAATTGTTGTATCATTTCTCGTGTGTAATGCAAAAGTGTCAATGCGGTGCCTATATGCGCTCGAAAGAGATGTAGAGGGAGGAAGGCGAGAGGGTTGTAGAGGAAGGAGGTAATATTGGTATTCAACCGGAAATAGGGGAGGTTTTCTCAGGATACGCAGAAGATTCATTTTTCATAACCTTTACGATTAGGTGCCGTGAATACAAATTTAGTCGACCAAAATTAATTCTAATCATTTAAAGATTTTCTGTGGATTTGTTCGTATTATTTGATCATACCAGTGGGTATGCACATCTTCAAAGTTTTCCAAGGGGCACGCTGATCAAAAAGGTTGAATATCACCGAGATGTAGATGGGAAGAGGAAAGTGAGGGGAAGAAAGATCGTGTGTAGGGAGATAGGCTATTTGTGTCAAAGCATTTATCAGGTCGGAGTGGATTTTAACTAGTGCTCGAAATGGAAAATGTTAGGAAACGGGACGCTAGTATTGGTAGTGGAATGGAAATTTTTACGAAACGGAACGCTTGTTATAAGGGACGGTATTTCTAAATGTCTGTCGAAACAGAACGGTGTCATCGGCGCGTGTGACGAGACGGATCGGCGTTCCGGTGCATTTCGGCTCATTCCGAGCTCTGATTTCAACCTGCTTTAAGGGAAATAAATTAGTCATTTACAATATACTTTGTTAATTTCAAGAGAATATTCAGTAGAGTGACAATATAATTCATAGTGATTCAGTGGTGTGGATTTGTAGTCAGTTGGGGGCCGGTTAAGTAAAATTATCCCGGGTTGGGAAAAATTGCGTCCGCCCCTGGGTAATAGGCATTTTTGTGTTTTCCCACCCCTGCAAAATTTTCTGCCGACGTCCATGACCACGAAATATATAAAATATTAAAAGCGGGCAAACTTCGAAAAATATTTTTTTCACTCATAATAATAAATGATGATGAAGTGTTTCTCTAAATATTGAAACATAAGGTTTGGGAATAATCTTATACCATGGCATCCATAATGAATTCTTGCGCCGGCCGGGTTAGACTGGTAGGCAGTGCGCTTGCCTTCTAATCCAAAGGTTGCGGGTTCGAATCCCACTTCGGGCATGGATGTTGTGCTGTCTGTTGATTTTCTGTAAGAGAATTTTATGGTTCAAAATAACCTTAGCTGTTGACGCACCTAAAAAAACCTAATTACTACTATGAATTCTCGCGAAGTTTTATTCGATTCTGATTTAATAGTACAATCTTATATATATTTTTTAATCTAGCTAAAAATCTTTGTTGTTTCTTTATGTATTTCTACAAGTAGCCATTATTTTTTATTCCAAACCTTAGAACTTTTTTCTTTTCCCAAGTAACTTTCGTTCTCAAATAATCATCTGTTAAATATAATGTTAAAGTATAAGTATTCTAAAGTTTCTAGTTTCTTAACATATATATACGTTCATAAATTAAATAGAAATAAATATTAAGATATATACATAATATCTATAAATCAGAGAACAAGTTCAAATCCCATAAAATCGATATGATTATTTCCTTGATACTATCATATCTAAAAGATTTAAAAATTACGATAGTCGAACTTGCTCCTGAATGCAGCTACTTGTTTACAGGAACAAGTTCAATTATTATAATTTTCATATTTGTGTATATGTATTCAATAATGTTAAACGTGACTAGTATTTTTATTACATTATTTTTCCCTGCAATTTTAATATTTCGAACTAATATTTTAAACCAAAAAATACTTTACTCAGAAACCTCAGGCTTTACAACTTGCATTTTATATCCGTATTGAGAAGACTCTTTGCTAAAGGTACATATTAAAGTCATTTCCGAAATATTAATATAGGTCGCTGTACAGGGAGAAAGAATTTCGCTTTGATGCCTGAAATTAATGTTGGCATTATTCCTTTTTATTCCGAATACGAGGTAGGCACTCGAGAAGACGAAGGTGTGGCTGAAGCATTCAAAGGAGACTCCTTGTAATTGATTACACAGATATCCTTGTCTTCTCACAGCTGAAAAGTCTCTCGTGATTTTTCATTCCACGAGATCTACACATGAGATATGCGTATTTCGAGGGAGGTGTAAATATTTGCATTGCTACGAGGCACCTGCTGGAGTCTCCTCGAGGTTGCGCGGTTCTGCAATTGCGATCGTCTTTTGCCGAAATGTATTTCCCCTTATGATATTTTGTTTTTCATGCTTCCTCGTCTATTACATACATAAACGGAAGTATGCAATATAAGTGATCACTTAAAGATTTGTGAGACAAATAACATTTAATTCTTTTAGTCGGGGGTTGTTATTTCGTCAAAAATAGTATCGCGTGACTTAACGTGCACGAGAAATCTCTCTCCATCGCCCAATTTAGAAGAGTTATCTGGAGACACGCGCAAAGGCTTCGCCATTGAATTATTCGGTCTTTTGCAATTATTTATGGAGTCCTGGACTTAACATCTCCACTTCCAGTTCAAGAGCGGGCTCTAAATGGAGCTAAATATGGCGGAGGCGTGTCGCGCCTCTTTTGTGCGGTGTCCTGACGGGCAAGTTGATTAGCGGGATTTAACATTCCTTCGCAACGCGTTACGCGCTGGAAGCCTAGCTTGTTAAAACTATGATATTGCCTCTTCCTCGGAGGAGGCACGCAGGCCTTGCAAACACACACACCACACAAAGTCCAATATTCTCTCAACCTTTACCGCCTTCTGAGGACGGAGAGCAAACCCGTGTGTCTCCTTTATTTGCGACGGGGCTCCTCTGCACCCGCGCCGCCGCCATATCTCAAGGTGTGCGTTCACACGTAAAGGAGAGATGAAGGGAGAAAATTACGCTCCATTTCACGACGCTCTGCATCTAAAACGCTGGTCTAGAACATTAAATCGTGTAGTTCTCACGCGTTTCGAAATCGCTTGCCAAAGCAATTTACGGGTTAACTTACGTTGAAACTACGTTTGTCCGTAATGGCTTTGGTTACACTTCGTGGAAAATTTGCGGGTGACTTCACAGGATTTTCTGAACATAAATAACCTGTGCATGCTATTCCGTGGGTGGTGCAGCCGTTAGCTTTAAGGGAGTTTTGGATAATCTTTAAGTAAATGAGTATTGTGGCTTTGTAAAAAAAGTTTAGGTAAAATTGTAGATATTTTGGAAACTAGTTGTCAGCTTTAAAGGTACATATTATTTTAATTAATGTTTTTGTAAATCATTTAAACATCATTATGAATTATGCTTTAGGCAACTTCTTCGGCAAACCTAACTGAATCTTGTGTTGCAAAATTGCGTAACATTTAGCAGTAGCTATGTGAGGGGCATACATGACTGACTTAACCCTATGCTTAACGCAGTTTTTTCCTCTCACATCATGGTCTCGGGGTAGCAAACAAATCCATCACTGGTGAAACGAGGCCTCTAGAAGGCATCCTTGATGTGACAGCCAAAAAGAAAAGCTATCAGTTCTACCGAAGGTGTTCCAAATATGTTTTTTGTATTCTTGAAAAAAAATTCCCTGACGTAATCTATATTTTTCCTCTTTTCTGTTAAAATTTATAGAAATTCATCGGTTGATGGCTTCCTACTTATGAGCAATTAAATGCACCATTTAATGGCACCATTACGGCATAAACAGACGCGTAGTATAACGTATATCTCCTCGAGATTTTCATGCATCACTGTTTCATGAAGAGCACGTAAATCCATAGCAAAAAGAAAACCATGGAAAGATTTATTCCCCACAGGCGCCGAGAATAGGAAGCAATCTCGTCCTTTCCGAGGTTCGTATGAGACCGTAAAGCAACGTGGGGCTGGATAAGCTCGAGGAATTTTCCTTTACTTCCCAGTTCCTTTCATATTAAAAAAAAGACTCAATAAGCTCCTTAGTAACCTGAATGCAATCGTCACCAAGCTTAGCATCGTATTAATTTTTTTTGCAACCTTTGCCTATAATTATGAAAAGCTTTATAAAACTTCACATTTTTCAAATCTAGCGAAAGAGTAGTTTATTTTCATTTGCGACCCAAAGGCGACCTTAAAAACCGAAATAATGAATTCGTGGCCACGCAAATTTAACTAAATACATGCAGGTTTTCAATGCGGAGACGAATTTTATATGTTCATTTTGGGGGAATTTGCACGATGTAAATTAAAAATATTCATGGAAAACTCTCTTTCTCGGTATTTATCTTTGCATTGTGCACAGCGTGTAACATCAGATGTCATATAAAGTCCCAGAAATCATTCACATACCTTGTGTGTGTGTATTAATAACTAGGTACTTAGATATTTGTTTGTCTTATGCTGACTCTCTTATTTCCTCCCCGCTATTTCTATCTATCTCTTCTTACAAATCATCAGCACGCCGTTCTTTGTAAAATTCTCGAGCTAGTGTGTTAGTATGGGCATGTTTTTATGTGTGCTAAGATGGGATATATTTCTCCTCCATTGACTAACTTTCTAAACCCTAGCTCCTCGTATTCACATCCTATTTGTCATTTTCCTGTCATGTCGCCTACCGCCTTCCTCCGGGAATTATTTTCATGTTTTTAAACTTAATTTCGTGTAAAAAAGGAAGGAGGCACAGCGTTCTGTTTTCAAGTTTTTTTCTTTCTCGAGAAAGCGACTCGGCGTTTCCGTTTTTCTCTTAGGGGAGCGAAAGCCACAGCAAACGCCTAACCTCTTTAAAAAAATTGTTTTCTCATTTACTTCGCGCTTTCATCGTCCGGATATTTTATTTTGCCCGAAGTAAAGGAGAAACAGGGTCAAATTTTTACATTAATGACAATGACAAACAATCATATGCGACGAGAATAAAGGGGAAATGCTGTTCCATATTTCTCGATTTTTAATTTATCATTTGAGCAGGTCTCCAATATGTTTGACTAGCACAGGGGTCCCCAAACTTTTTATTGAAAGGGCCACATTAGGCTTTATGTACGACAGCGCGGGCCACTTGAGACTTTTCAAATGACTGATCGGGCCGTGTGAAAACTTCAAAGAGCAAGTTTCGAGGGGTGGGTGGTTATCGAGAAACTTCACCGTTAAAAACTATTTCGAGGAGGGGAGGAGGGGGGGGGGCGGTTGGGTTGGGTAAGGCAGACGGGATTTAAGCACTGCGCGGGCAGGATGTGGCTCGCGGGCCGTAGTTTGAGGACCCCTGGACTAGCACAATGATATTAGCGTCAAACACGGAATTACCTACATTTATTGTTCTTTGTAATTTAGTCTAAATATATATCAAAGGTTTCTTTAAAATTCCAGTTTATGGTATCTGATGTTATTATAAGAATAAATTTCATTTGCAAAATTTTATATTCTTGTAATTTATGAAAAAAATATATATATATCTTAAAATGTATGAAAGGTGTATCCGCTTGGCATTTAGATTTTGTTACGCAGAATCCCGTTTTATGTAACTACTTCTATATGCAATTGCTTTTCTTTCTAACTTAAATATAGTATTATGCAGTTTTTGGCAAATTTTTAAAAGTCTATTTTAAAAGTCATTTACATTAAATAATCGTAAAAACGAGCATAAAGAAATATTTTTGTAGCGTACAGTATGTACGATTTTAAATAAAGTCGAAGAAAGATTTCGATCAAGTTTAAAAAAGACATTTTTCTTGAACTCTAATATTCTGCATTGTTTTTTGTCCGTCCCTGTAGGCCAGGGATGCACAAACTATTTTATATCCACTGGCCGCATTTAAGTTTTTTTTAATTATTCGAGGGCCGAACTATAACAAAAGCCGAACAGTTTAACAATCAAACAAACTTTGAAATATTAGGATTCACTTGACTTGTTGACAAAAGTAAATACGAGATTGTAATTTATTTATAATTATACGTTTTTCACATTTTCCAGTTATAGATACGGAACTGCATCTTCATACTTTCGCATATCCATAATTGCGCGTCGCTTTTCAGAACACTCTCATAACAAACACAGCAACTTTATTCTCGTCACTTTTATAAGAAGTAACAACTATACCTCGTTTTTGTTAACTTGATTTCCGTGTTACTGTATTTTTGTTTCCTCCTATAATGGTCATTATGGACTACCAAATGAAAATTTATGTTAAAAGATTGTTTAACGTTAAACGTATGTTGTAAAATCCTCTGCGAGCCGCATGGACCGAACTTTGTTGGTTTAAACAGAATCCCTCGATTTATTGAAGGCACAACAACTATATTTTCAAACTGTAGTCCCATACCCAATTGGAAGGCGAGGATAAATTTTAATCATCATTTAGCTTACACCTTCCAAATTCTAAGAAAAGCGCTTTGTCCGAGTTTCAATTCAACAACCCTTCCTCATTCAAATTTTAATGTCGAAAGTTATTTCATTCTGACTTTTCCAAATGGTCTCTCAACCGCTAATACATGCATCAGGTAAAAGAATTATTTAAAAATCGTCTCTTCCATATGTCTCATAGAAAGACGCTTGAGCGATTGAACGTTTTTATTGCATGGCGTTCCTTGCCAGCTTACTGCACGGAAAATTGGATCTTGGATGATGAATGATAATAAGGTCATCTCGAGAATCAAACGAGTTCTGCGGAACTCTAAACCAGAATTCAAGGGTGTCCTTATGAATATACGGCGATAGAATTGGAAATGAAGCAGAGGAATAGCTTGGAAGAAATATTAAAAAATGAGATGGCATCGTCGGTTTGGGGTAGGTCCAGTTAGAGAAGACTCGATGGGGGGCACAAGGATATGCAGGCGGAGAAAAAGGAGGGGGAGATGGAGGAAGGTGAGAGAGAGATAGGGGAATACGTCTATATATATATATATATATATATATATATATATATATATATATATATATATATAAATAACATGCATACATACACACATACATACATGCATGCATGCATACATACATACACACATACATACACACTCACACTCACACACACACACACACACACACACACACATATATATAGTATATACATACGGCTGGAGTGCTTCTCGCTGAGAAAACAGGATAAATTGTGAGAGGAAGTTCGTACAGCTGAGGAGAGGGAATGCTTTTCGGATGAAATCCCATCCGAAGGCAGCAAAGCCCGCCGATATTCCCTCTCCACTCCACACGCTCCTCCGCCACCCCTCTTTCTTAGCCCACAATTCGTGCCGTTATTCCTCCTCATCCTTATTCCCTTTATCCTCTCTCGCTGCCGTTCGTTCTCGTACACACTCCACATTCCCTCCGTCAACCTCGCTCTGCACTTCTTCCTCCCCATCACCTTTTTTTACTACTTTCTCACCTGCTTCTTTACATAACTTGTTATCTCTTCGATTCTTTCTTGTTTTGTGTCACTTTGGTCTTTTATTGTTTCACTCCCATCTAATAACGCGGTATTATTCCACCCTCGACCAACATTTTCTTATGCCTCGCCCCCTTTTTTTCTCCTCTACCTTCAACTTCCTCAGTTCTCTCTTATTCACTTTCTCCCTCTCTCTCTCTCATCTCTTGTAACTTCTCTACGATCATCTCTTTCCCCTAAAGTTTCCTTTAACTATTCACTGCGGCTCACCCTGGGGTGTGCTTTGTATTGCTTTTCTTCCATTATCTCGAACACGCCCGCTTCTTCTTTTATGCTCTCAAATTCCCTCTCTTTGCTGCTGCTTCTGTTTCTTACTCCTTGGTACATACGTTATTATTTCTCTCTTCCAACATTTTTCCTTATATAACCTTCGCTTCTGTTTTCCTACCATATATAATTCTTCGATTTCATAGCTACCGCTCTCCAACCCAATCCCTCCACTTCTCTCTCTCCCCCCCCTCTCTCCCCCCTCTTTCTCTCCCCCCCCTCTCTCTCCCCCTCTCTCAAACCGCCGTAGTCAGCCGACTATCTTTCCTTTTACTCCCTAGATGTCTCTGGACCTTCAAAACCGTCCTCTCTCCCTTTCCCTAAGAGTCTCTTCTCTTCGCCCATCGCGTCCATTATCCTACTCACGGCCACCCGCAATTCCCTTCGACCGCCGCTCGTCCCTTATCTTCCTCCTTAAACCGCCCAACCCGCGCCACGCCCTCCGCCACGCCACCCATCGCGACCACTTCCCACCTCAATCCCATCAACCTCCACTCCTAGCACCCCCCACCGACCCAACCCACATGGCCGAGAAATAAAGAGGATACTAACCAGAATATAGGGTTTATGTCTCGCTTCCGTCTGAGATGGGAAATTCCTTAGCAGCAGCAGCAGCTCTCTGCCCCCCCCCCTCCTCCCCCTCCCCCTCCCCCTCTCCACTCACATACACAAACACTCACTCTTCTCTTTTTTTTTTATCGCTCGTCCCCTTGGGGGGCCTTCAAAATTTTTCTCGCATCGTCTCCTTCACTTGTTTTGTTGTAATGGCGTCCTGTTTCTGCTGTTTTGGAGTTTACGTAGTTTAATGGCGGAGCGGGAGAGGGAATCGAGTTTCTTTTCTTTTGTTTTCTTCAAAGAATAACGCTTCCTTCTTTATCCCTTCCGGTGCGTAAACTTCGTTTTGACGTAATGAGATTGCATGAACGCGGTCGTGAGTTTGTCTTTTTTCCTCGCGACGGTAAATACCTGTTCCCGTTTGATAAAAATCGCCGCCTGGATTCCGAGAGAGTCTACGTTTTGTCATGATCTTTCAATATATATAATAGGACCGAAAATGCGAGAAAATGATTAAATATCTCAATTGAAGTATTTCTTAGCTCATGAATCTTTAAGCGTAATGTTTCATAGAGAAATAAAATTATACTTCTCTTATATTTTTTTCGGAATTAATAGCTTACTGAAAAGTTAAGAATGCTTTTTCATTGGTTTATATGTTGAAAATGCATTGGTTTGTATCACATATTTTGGTTTCAAACCTTCCTATCCAATAAATTCGCTGCTTATTAAATACGTGAAATCGACCGTCGAAATGCAAAACATTGATGTACATCGGTTGCGTATTTTTGTTCGATTTACGAAAGTATATTTAGAATCCATGCAAATTTTTCCTCTCTAAAGAGTGAGGATTCACAAGTTAAAAATTTTTATGCAATGGTTGAGCACTATCTTTACTGATATAGTACATAACTTTTATGGTGCAACGAATGCAGTGACTACAACTTCTACGAGCTTCGAAATTCCATTGGAGGAAGTGAATTCCGAGCTTCGCAGTTTCTAACTATGCTAAAAACATCGAGGGTGGTGACAAATTTTCACGGGACAAAAAATCAATTTCTGATGAAACTAATCGAGCTATTTCAATTTCAAAGACGCAATGAAAACACCGATCGTCCTTTATGTAAACATTAATGCCATCCTCGATGAACAATACGCTTCAGTGTGACCTGATTAAAAAAACGATGTGCAAGCTCATTTTAATTTTTCCTGAAGGAATTTCGCAATAAGCGGATCCGGGATAAAAAAAAGCGTTCTATTTTTCGCTCGTCGCTCGGCGGCGGATGTTTTTTTTGCGAAAACTTGCCGATCCATCGATTCACTCGTTTGCTTACCCTTAACTATTGACATTAAAACCAATTCGTTTTTTATCCCTCATGAAAACATGTTGTTGTCCACCCTCTCCATCCTCCCGGGGGAGGGAGGAATGGGGCGCAAAAGGGCTTTTCGGGTAACGAGAGTTGAGAGAGATGGATAGAGCGAAGGTTCGTTGCACGTTTGCTAATCCAAGCAACAGCACAAATATTTTACCTGTAATTCCTTTTCGCCGTATAAATTTACAGAGGATTCGATCCCGCTTTAAAAGCATACCAAAGCGTATAATTTAGGATATGGAGATTTTGAAACAGGACCCTTTATTAGGGAGATTAACTCGAGCGAAGTCATGGGTATCGGGAATTCTTAAATTTTATGGCCACCGTATAGAATTAACATTGGCAAACTGTCCGCAGACAGGTTAATTGGTTAAATCGAATTCCTGTGTAATGCATTTCTCCGCAGCCATTTTCAAATGTTTGCACATGTTTTATATGAAACCGGATAACTCATAAATTATTGATTTCATTTTAAGCTCCATTGAGGAAACTGTTCTATAAATTCTGAAACATTTTTCTGGATTTATTAAACAGGAATGGAAATATTAAAGAACATAAATGTTTTAGTTATATATGCAGCTAAAATTAGGTACAATTTCAGCCTCTATTAATGTAGATTTTAAATAATTTTTACTAATAAAACTTCAATATTTTCATATTTATCTTTTAATTCTCGTTTTATTTAATATTTTATACTCGCATTGTGAGAATTGCCACACTCTGCAATTTTTGAAAATCATACTGATTTCTCGATCAACAATCATGATAGTGTTATCGAGCATCTTTGCAAAACATTTAGAATCATTCGCGCATTTCCTTTGGATTCTACCATTTTAATCATCAGAATCTCTATAATGAAATTCGCCATATCCTTTTATTTCTTTGTAAAACTATATCCCACTATAAAAATTGGATTTAAGTCCTAATGTAAGTGTATTCATGATCGACATTTTAATTATGTCGCCCAGTCTACTAAACTTGAGTCCTTTCGACTAATTCAAGTTAAAAACTACTGCTTGAAATGAAATAAGAAGAATCGCATCGCTAATAACCGAGAGGCATGTTTTAGGATGTAAAGGAAGTAATCACTGTACTGCGTACAAATTAAAATTCAAAGGAAAACTTGAAGTAAATCGATGAAATTCATTCATTTGCCCTATATATTTGCACATTTCACAAATGATTGCTCTTTAAACATTTCAGTTTGCTTACAAACTCTTACCTCTGAAAAATATTTGCTTTCGGTAATTTATATGAAAATTTTGCCCTCCCTTCATCAAATATTGTCAAACTTTTCAATCGTGACGACTGAAAATAAACTTCATTAATGATAATGTGAACGTATAGTCAGGAAAACCATTTGGAAATACCAATATCAGCAAAGACTAGATTTATTAAAGTAAAACGATCAAATACAGTACAATCTGATACAATATATATACATTTCCATATATTTGATTGGGTCGCCCCGGTGTTCCAGTTTCCATACACTTTGATCCTTTGATGGCATCTAATTTTAGAATCAACATTAAGAATGTCTCTTATGAAAATTCATCATTAGTCAGCGTATTTTGGCTAATACTATGGGAAATTAAAACTATGGTTAAAGAAAAAACTTTGTTGTTTTAAAACTTGATCCATGTCGTGTCAAACTGATAAACATGTCCCGGAGTCGAAAGAGAGCTCGTGGAATCAATGCAGGGTGAGGATTCCTCTCCTCCTCTCTCGCCATTTTCATTTTGACCTTCTATATTCCTCTTAGTCCTCTCTCACTTTGCCGCTAAACGCTTTCTGGTCTCCGCCAGAGTGCTATTTCAATATTTAGTCGAACCGAATGCTAACATTTCCCGTTCGGTTACGTTACTCGGTTCGGGGATTTTTATTTTTCATTTTTCGTCCAGATTCGAAACGATGATTAATTCAACCATGCACACACGCATCGACAAACAAAAACAACGCATGACGGAGAGAGCCGACAACCGTCGGACATTTGTTTTACCTTCGTGTTTGCTTCGCTTGGTCCTGTTGTCTCCTAAGGGATTCTTGGAAACAAAATTCCAACTTCTCTTCGGTCAATATCTCCTCGGAAATTGTTGCCCCGAGATATATACTCAGGGGCGCGCCTACCCGGGGTGCAGTGGGTGCAATGCACCCGGGCGCCAACTTGCCGGGGCGACTTCTCATCAAAGTATTTTTATGTATATATTATTGTAATCCGACTTGGGAATGTTTCCTCCTTTGTCCGAGTGAAAAGGTAAAGTTGGAGATTCTAAAATGACACAAAATCTTCCAGGCAAAATTTTTCCGATCCCTTGCGATACGCGGTCGCGTGACTCAGGGTCGCTAGAACAAATATCAGTGGCGACCGAAAATGTGTTCACCGTAGGGTATCGCAAAGAGGTGGGGGCGCTACTCTGCTAATTTCAATCCCGACCCTAGCGAGGAGCTCCATCTGAGGCGGCAATCCTTTCGTTAAGTACCATCGACCTTTACCAGAAATCCTTTCGCTGGAAGAATACCAGATGCCTACCCTTTTTCTCCCACTTACCGAGTCTTGGAAATCCCAAATGTTTTGAATCGGCTTGGTATAGCTTTTCCAAAAACTAGCTTTCCTTACTCTTTCACGATCTCCCACCTATGTTAACGCTCATATTCGTTTCTAAATAGTACCAAATACAAATACTGAAACAATTTCTCCAAATAATGAGAGAATTATTGACATCTACTACTTCATTGAATTTTAAAATATCTTAAAATGAAAATACGAAGTCGGAACCTTGACGTAGGAATGCGTAAATAATTGATGTTTTGTTTTATTATTGTCAGAATAAATATCGAATCTAATTTGGCTTGTAAATGAACAGAAAAATAGGAATTTTTGATTGATCATTAATGTAACGGGACAGAGTATTGAATTATAATCATGTGTGGCAGGTTTTATAATTTTCCTTCAAGCAGATATTAAATGATATGTTTATATTAATAATTATGCAACTAATTTCTTCAACCATTTTGTTATGGGATACATCGACGGAAATGCATCAGCTTGTCTCCACACACCATCGATGAAAAAAGCCGTGTATGATCATACCACGAAATTTAACTAGTAGGGGGGCGCCACAGAGATATCTTGCACCCGGGCACGAAACACCCTAGGCGTGGCCCTGTATATACTCTGTGTATGCACACATACATATTTTATTTATGTGTACGTATATACATATATATGTCTGTGTGTGCATACTTGTGTGCGATTTAAGAATTTATTGATATATAAAAACTGTTCTGAATGGGATTATAGAACGAAAAACTGGATGGGATTATTCATGTCATGCAAATTCATACTTTTATAAAATTCATCTAAATCGGTTTCCAACAGATGTCAAAAGAAATTTAATCTACTTCTGTCGAATCTGCAAATGAATTCTTCCACCGATTTAAAACCAATTTCTAATGCGGTCTAGTTGTACGTAATGACGCAAGTTCTGGCATATATAATCTGCGCTCATTTCTCTTGTCAGCCCAATCTCGTCCTCTATTACGGCAAATCCTTTCCAATTCGACGGAAATTTCTTCTGCGGAACTATCATATCGAGGATGGAAAACCCAACCCACCCACGAATTGTTCCATCCGTCATAATTTAGTGCCCCTCGGAATCGCCCGCGAATAAATACGTTCTCCCATTTGACGGTTTTCGTTTTTGTGGGAAGTAATTCCAAAAGAAGTATTAGGAAGGGAGATAAAGGGTGACCTTTGCCCCTCTCCCTATCCCCTCTTAAACCCTTCTTTTATCATGCACCACCTATTCCTGCTCACATTAATAATTTATTTAAGTTAAGATTCTCATCGCCATTGGAGAGAGGTGGAAAATCTCGGAAGACGAGAGTGTTCCCGACCCCTAAAGCACTATCCACTCACGCTTCGATAGGTATCCAAACTCCATTACCACGCCTCGCTACTCCTCCCCGCCAATCGCAAGGGAGACCTCTATATCGCGAAACATTTTGATATCTCCTCGTCCCATTTTGTCCTATATTATGATCCAAATACAATTCTCCCCTATCCTGGATATATATGTGTGTTCCTTGAAAAATAAGGCAAGATCTGGTGAATTAGAGAGTAAATGTCGTAAAAAATTTAAACGGACAGGCGGAAAAACCGATAAAGCGTGAAAGAGAATGAATACTGATTCGATTGGCGAAAAAACAAAGTCTCCAGTTGCTTTCGCTTAGGAGGAGTTGGCGCGTCGAACAGAGAATCGGATACACCGCGCGCATAAGCGGATTTCTTTATGAAATAAACGGCTAATATTTAGGATGCTCTCTCAATCTTTAAATATATTTATCGTTTTATTATTCGCATTTTAAATCTCTTCATTTGCATTTTCCCTTTCGACTTCCTCTTCCTTCATTTCTCCTATTCCAATGTAATCGATCCTTTATTCAAAAGGTCGTTTGTTAGGTACGCATCGCGGAAATCTCCTTTCGCATTTATCTCCCCATTGGAACCTATCGTTTTGAAATAAACGACTGTGCCCACCCCACAACCTCTTCCTTCCTTAATTCTTATTCCCCTTGCGTAACGAAGGAGACAAAGCGTTCTCCACGTTTCTCTTGCGTTAGATGGTTCATTAAATCTAAAACATTCATGCGTGAAATTTTTGTGGAGAATGGTGGATACAATTTCACCCCAAAGGTATACAGTTTGTACCAATTATGAAGCAAGTTAACATGTGAATTTAAAAAAAGGTGTCAAAAGCGCGCATTTTGGAGAAACCTACTCCTTTGCTTCTATAGAAATACGTGAAAAGTTTGTTTTTGTAAGACAACTCTTTAATTTGTATGACCAAATGAAGAAAAATCGAATTAAAATTAAAATTTTATTTGCCTACTTCAATAATAATAAAATCAATATTTATTCATAAAACGCTAAGCCATTCAACTTTAATTGACTAACTTCTATGCGCTCACTATAAATCACATTATTTAATTTATTTCCCATATTCATATATTTTTAAAAGTATTTAATGTAGAATATTTTAGCCTGACTATATTAGAATGACTGCTTTTGGATTCTAGTGAAATATAGCTTTCCATATATCATATTACTGCATTAGTAGACTATTTCTTGTATCCGATTGATATAAACCGAGCGAGAGTGATGAATCCTGTTTGACTCGGGGATATCACGTAGATGAGGGATCAATAGAAAGAAGAAAACTAGAAAACTTTGAGTTGAGATGCCTCCAAAGGTTTCCGTTTAGCATCAACTTACTCCTCCATCAACGAGAGTTACGAAGCGAATATTACAGATAAAAAAATACCAAGCAAAATAAAAATTTGTATGACGAAAATTCCCGTAATGATATTTGGTACTTATCTCCGCAAAAGATTTAATATCAGTTATTGTTTGGTATATATTTAAATGGCAGGAAATTCATATTATAAAACATATAAAAAGAATAATATCTCAATTTTTTGTTCTTGACTAGTGTCCTTTCAACATGAATTTTATCCCTTATTAGTGTAGTATTACTCATTAAATAATAAATATATTCATAAATTTTATTTTCTTGCGCACTAAAGTTGATGCCATTAAATTAAATATATTATGCTTAGGTAATCCATGTCATTTTTTACAATTTTATTTATTTAAATTTTCTTTACCAGTGCGGTATTAGTGGCCTGCATGCTTATCTATAAAATATATCGGGTTAATTGGAATGGGAATTTTCAAAATTATTCATTCCTAACAAAATTTCATTGCATTTTTGAAGGATTATTTTGTATTCTCGTCACAGCAAAAAATAATCCAATCTATATAAAAGTCAGTGTCACTTTGTTACTTTGTGTGTAGTTTTTTGAAGCTTAATATCTCGCAAACGACTAAATCGAATTTTATGAAGTTTTCAGGATAGCATTATGGTATAATTTCTCATAAGATAGCACGTAAAAATGGACATTTCTACGTGCATGCTTTCATTCTTTTTTAGATTAAAATTAGAAAGAATTGACCTACAATCTTCGGATATAAAACATTTTTAAGGAAACATTATAAATTTTCTTATTATTTTCATCTTTTTTCCGCCTACAGTTCGAAATCGCTCAGTTTAAACGTTTAATTCACACAGTTTAAGGAAATCTTGCCATTTTTAACGGGATGTTACCTGGCTTACGTATTCCATTGTTAGGCCTCGAAATCCTATTGTTATTTCAATCCTTATGGGTATAAACGTGCTTTGAATGCTTTTAATACGAGATAGAGGGAGAGAGGGGTAGGAGAGGGGTTAGGGAGGGAGGGAGAAACGATTTTCAAGACAGTTGAAGTTTCTGATGTTAATATGATCTCCCTAAATAATTTGAACGATCGTATATTTCCTCCCGTCATTTTTGACGGGCTATACACTAGTCATTAAGAAAATTTCTGGCATCCTACAATTATATTTTATAATCCCAAATTTTGGTTTAGATCCTACTACCAATTAATTTCAAATTACATATTTATATATACAGTCCTGCCCTTATATTTTAATGAGAAATTATTATTCGTGCCATTATTTGTTCAGTTTATCATAAATTAAAGTTTATGTTGAGCAAATAGAAACTTTGAATTCCTATTCGATGAGTTCCAAGTTATATGGCCGTTTGTAATAATAATTTTAATAATATTCCTGCAGATTTTTATCTACGTTTTCCTCATAAAATATATAGTTTTATTGAATGAAATGGAGAAAATATTTTTCGATTTCAATGAACCTACCAAGCCTTTAAAATATGTGAAGCTCGCGTAAATATTAAAAGATTAAATTTATGAATCGGAAATTCTAAATCCTAATGTGATAAAACGACACATCTTAGGACATTTCTGATGCCATGTCTTTATATAGGTTACGCGTAAATGCGTTTCTCCCCAAATAGTTTCAAGTAGCATAATTAATAAGAATTTCATATTTTTGTCATCGCGTACAATGAAAGCAACCACAGAATGCGCCTTATGCATTCCTGTTGCTTTCGCTTTAACATCGGCCACATAACTATTTGAACTTGAATTTCGAAATCTCCCACCTACCAAATTCCTCTTTTCGATGAAATGAATCCTTCGCATTGGGTGAGGATGTCTGCCAACGGCCAAAATATATCCCCTTGGGACTCGAGGGACGCATTCCTTTCTCCATTCTATCGCTCATTCCTTTTCCCTCCTCACATTCTCTTTCTTATATTCGCGTCTCCTTTTTTTTCGAGTATTCGCTATATCTTCCCATTCCTGGAAATGAGTTCCCACGGACACTCTAAGCCCACTCCGAACGCTATTTCTCTATTTATCCCTCCTGCGACTCTCCGAAACCTTTCCCTTCGCCCCAGCCATTTCTCTACCTCTGACTTCCTCAATTTATCTCCCTCTCTCCTTTGCTTTCACTTTAAAACACACCTCGCCCTCCAACCTCTCCTTCGTTTTGCTTACTTCTTCCCCTCTCTTTCATACACGGCACTTCAATTTCCTTTTCTCTCCCCTCTCCTCTCTCATATTTCTTCTCTCTCTCTCAAACTCCCTCTCTCATACAGCCCCTATCTTTCTCATATATATATATATATATATATATATATATATATATATATATTAGGGCTGTCAATTTTTTTCGAAAATCGGTAACTCGACCGTCGAAAATCGAAAAGTCGGTAAGTCAAAGTCGAAAACCGAAAAATCGAAATCGATTTTTACCGAAAAGTCGAAATCGATTTTTTTACCGAAATGTCGAAATCGATTTTTTTTACCGAAAAGCCGAAATCGATTTTTTTACCGAAAAGTCGAAATCGATTTTTTTTACCGAAAA